>JAOWBB010000008.1:3787166-3850626 GCA_028565995.1 Ricinus marginatus | reverse complement strand
CCCCCACTCCCCCTCCCCCTCTCTCTCCGTCGGATTTTTTCCGCGGTTCCAGCATCCCGCTCCCGCTCGGATTCGCGCGCGCTCGGCGGAAGAGGGAACTCTCGTCTTTCACGTTCCTCCATTGAAAAAGCGGAAACCGCGATGAATCCGAAGCGTAAAAGTTTCCCGGAAATCTTATTACCAAAAAGACACGTCCAAACATTTTCGGAGGTATTTACCAAAGCTCTTAAGGGGCCTTAATCAATCTACATAAACAAATAACATTTTCGAGGGCAATAATTTTATACTGACAAATGGCCTTTCTCCGCGTAACTTATTCGCCGTAATGAATTTGCGGTTTTAAGTCGTTTTTCAATGAAATGATGCCACCGAAAAGCAGATCCGGCGCTTCCCCGAAGGATTAAACCCGAGGAGCGGCATCCGCCCGCGGGTTCGGGCCAATAGGAGCGAGGGCCCCCCCCCCGGGGTCCGCCGCCCGGAACCTCTTTCGGAAAAGGTTGGGATTCCGGCGATGCTGTCGGGGTCCCCGCACGGACGGTGCCGATCGGAGGTACCCGGGTCAATCACCCGGCGTGACCCCGACTTCCCGCGCGAAACATAATTCGCCGATACTTGCCCCGGTTCATTGTGCAGAACCGGGGCATTTTAAGACCGCGATTCCTAGGTGAGATATTTGCCGTTACTAAAATGCAGAGTTTATGCAAATTTTTGAATTATCGAAACAAGTCGGAGTGATACAACTTCTGCTTTCCCGCGCGGCGTTTTCGATTCCGTTCCTCGGGGACCGCTCCGAGGTCGCTTGACGATCGGCGAGCCTCCCGGTGCAAGTCGCCGGGCGCGAAAGCTCGGCGTGATGAACGAACGGCGGATCGCTCGGAAACGCGCCTCTCAAAATAGTCCGAGACGGTTAAAAACGGTTGCGAAGATCTCCCGAAGAGGCTAAAGACGATGATGGACCTTCCACACGTGGCGTTCGGGTAGCACGCGATAGGAGCCTCCCCACATGCAAAACATTTGGTGGGATCGTTCAGAAAATTATTACGAGTTTCACGTTTTGTAATGCTCCCCGCGTTAAAAGCCGATCTTCGTCGTCGGCCATCATTCATTGTCGCGTTTTCGCGGCAAAAGGCTTTGAAAAGGAACATGTGCAGCAGTCAAAGGGCAGGGGGCGGATTTCTCGTCCTGCGGCGGACTGAGGCGTTCGGATGGATTTTGGGTTCGGATCGGTGCCGCGATCGCAGGGCCCGATGATTCGTTCCCCGCGTTAAAAATCCCATTTCCCTGATCGTTCCGACAAATTGCGGAAACCTGAAAGTTAACCGAACGCCATCCGAAGGGGGAAGCGCGCGTTGCGCCTGACACGTCTCAGTTGCGTTATTAAGTTTGTGACCGATACCGAAAGCGTTCGTTTTCGTTTTTCAGGGGGGCCATTTCTCTGCGAAAAAAAAAAAAAAAAAATTTGCATCTCTGTCCTATATTTCGATGTATTTAACTGGCGCCGGGGAATTAATTACACTCCAGCTTTTATACAGGACGATCGAACAATGGATTTGCATCCCCGGTTCCTGTTATTTTTTCATAGTTAATTAATCAGAAATAAGCAATTGAAAATTATTTGATGTGTAAAGCAGGTACCGAATGATTAAAACTTATTCACCCATAAAAAAGGTAAATACAAATATCGATTACCTTGACTAATTTAAAAAACACAATATGCATGACAGAAACCATTCAGCCACATACAGCAAACGGGAGATACCAAATCTATTCTATAATCCGACTATTCGATTACAAATCAAATTTCAATTAATTTACTTTTTTTTTTTTTTCTTTTTTCCTCCATTTTAAAAGAGGCATTATTTTTGTTTTTAACTCATCCACGGGTGCATCATAATAAAATCTGAGACGCGAAATTTGCTTAAAATTCCGCACAATTAATGCCCCGTTCCATGCTGACGGCATCCTCCCGCCTGAATCGGCGTAAGCGATGGCGGAGTGCACTGCGCGGCAGCGTGCAGAGGATGTCTGCCCTCGGTCGTGCTCTCGGGGAAAGGTGCAACCACGTAAAGATCAAAGCCACGGAAAGGTCCGTCCTTCCGTTGCTTGTGATTCAAGGCGGATTACTTGCGGTCGAATACCGAAATTGGGCACATTTTTCTGTCGGACTGCACTTTCGACGCTGTTACTGCGCGTGTCGCCGCGCTGACATTTTCATTTTTTTTTTTTTTTTTTTTTTTTTTTATTATCGTTTGAACCCCTTCCGGCTTTTCGATGGATCAAATTCGATCCTCCGCTCTGCCGTTCGGGGGCGTCACCCGTTAATTTTCGAATCTTGTGGCACTTCTCGATTACACGTGCGCCACGAAGTCAACGGAAAAGCGCTTGACGGCTTTTTTCGATTTCAAATATTATAAGTGGTGACAGGATGGGCTTCTCAGACGCCGAAAACGCTTAAAGGCTCATCGACGGCATTGGTAATGTGGACGTTAATAATCATTTTCGTCTTATTTTACGATTCATAAATTCAGAGCCTCGAACAACATATGACTCGGGGAATGGAAAAAAAGACAAGAAAACCGATAACTAATAACTAATTTTAACAAATTCGATGTCGTATTAAATTATCTGCTTGCGTTAAATTAAATTTCTCCCAAAAGTTGTATTTTTAGCCTTCGTCATTCGAGGCACTGAAAGGTTTCACTACATTAATAGGGATTGAGTGAATAATAATCCTTCATATCAACATTTATTTTCGTGTCTGCGACGAATGTTGGGAGCTGTCTTCGCAGACAATGAGGAGATGCTCTCGCGGAGCTCTTGCATTTGCAGTGGTTGCAACCTGGAGAAAGAAGAGCCGGAAAAATTCCAGCCGCGTCCCACGGTTGTCGGCAGTGTACAATCTTTAAACTTTCCGAAATCGAGGCCTGCCCTTCGCGTACTTTTACCGGACCAACGCCAGTGCAGCGTAAGGCAAAAAGGGTCAGGTTGGAACGGAGAAGTGAAAAAAGGTTCAAAGAAAGAGTGAATCCAACACGGAATCGCTTTTCACATTTTTTTTTTTCTGCGAAAAGGATTGAAAGATTATTTATGCATACCTTAAATATGTCAAACATCGAATGTTTTTTCTATATTTGAAGATTTATTGTCAAGTGATGAACTGAAAATAACTTTTATCCGCAAAGGGGAAATAAAAAATGGTTCGAAACCTGAATTCAGTATTGTCATTTACAATTCAAAACGTGTACCGTAACTAGGATTTGTCAAACTTTCAAAATTTTCGTTGTGTGCAAAGCAACACAAGCTTTATGAACCCCGAATGTATACATCTCTCGAGATTCATTCATTTGTGAGTTTGATATCTACGATTTTCATACTTCAACGATTGCCCTACGAATTATATATATATATATACTTTTTTACCATTAAAAATACGAAATTTATGGGTTATTCGGCGTAGGTGGTTAATGTTAAGAATTAGAACTGTAAGACCGGGAAAAATTTATCTGGATGAGAATCTCTTCTGAGAGTATTAATCATAATACAGAGAATTCGGGGTCAGTCTACTCAACACTAAAAAGATGTATTTTATTTTTCCCGGTTGCGGAAAAATATTATGAGATATATATTTATATATATATATATATATATATATACTCGCACTTCTTTTTGCCGCC
Source organism: Ricinus marginatus (assembly GCA_028565995.1). Classification (NCBI taxonomy): domain Eukaryota; kingdom Metazoa; phylum Arthropoda; class Insecta; order Psocodea; family Ricinidae; genus Ricinus; species Ricinus marginatus. The sequence goes on along the minus strand of JAOWBB010000008.1, from coordinate 3,846,952 downwards.
GGAAAAAGAAAGAGATCATTAACTTTAAGGAAAGAGAAATGGAAAAGGCGTTAAGAAATGATATTTTTCTATATGTGGCGTCTTTTAACATAAAATCTTCAACTTTTGTAATGGAGAGAATCGTATAAAAATAAATATATAGAAATGAAAGTATATGAGAGGGGTGTTCCCTGGGGAGGTTTAGAGAAATAACCCAGAAAACATAACTCAACTTTACTGCTTCCAAAGAGAAAGAAGAAAAGTTTTCCCGTATTTTTAGAAATACCTCTCCGGGTAAAAGTATTGAATTCTCTGCTCTTTTCTTCATATAATAATACATATAAAAATATGAGCAGTTTACAAGACCGTAATCACTGGAAAAAAAAAAAAAAATATTGAGTTATAATTTGAAAAGAATCTTTTTGCATCTCGGACAACTCGAAGTCGAGGGACGTAGGTTTCGCTAGTGCTGGTCCGGAATAATAATATTTCGAACAAGGTTGGAAACATAAAAACATCAACTGATCACGAATGCCCGGCCAATATCACTGTGAACAATAAAAAATGAAATCCTTAAAACTTTGTTAAAGAATAGACATAAAAAAAGGGGGAAAAAAAAGGTGCTAAATGTAAAAATTTGGGTGTTATAGCCTTGATTGTAGATAATCACGATTTATTTGAAAATTTCTGAGCTACAAGTCCAAATAAAAGTATGCCAAGCACAAAAATTCAACCAATAGTATAGGTTCGATTCAGAATATTTCTCAAAAAGAAAGGGAAAAAAAAACCTTAACTGCTAATATTCCGATATCTACTTTTTATTATATCCAACAATTTTTGAGGGCTTGAATTTGTTTTATCTAATAGATAATCCGCCCAGATTCGGTCGGTAATTGTGGACTTTTCTCATTTCGTAAATGGAGAATTTTATACATATACATATATGCATAACAAAAATTCTTTTTTCAAAAATTATGGTTTTTCCTTTTTTTGTTATTTAGGAATTTTCATCGAATAAATAAATGCCATGTATAAACATTTATATTTTGTTTTATACTGCGCATTATAAATAAATTTATTTAGATACAGACAAATATATATGAATTTATATTTTGTGTGTTTGGTTTAAAAAATTGTTCAATAAATGTTCACTGTTTATTCGGTTTCTGTTTTCTGTACAGTTAACTGTTATAAACAAACTTTTTTGAAATGAGTTAATATTTATGTCAATTCGGTCAAAGAAAAAGTTAAGATAATTTATGAAAAAGGTTGATTTTCTTTCTTTTCATTTTTAATTTCATTTTCTTAAACGTTTCTCATGCGTTCGATCGCTTCGATCGTTAACATCAGTTTGGGGCATCGAACAAAAATGATTGCACATAATGCTGGCGGCAAAAGATTGCAGAATCTGTTTAAATTCGATCTTGGTGAGTTAAAATAACCGTGAGCAATTAATGCATTGTGTAAATTGACTGAGGAAGTGTCCAAATTTCGGACACTTAGGTTGATGCTTCACTCAATGGACAACAGAATTGCTTTACTGTCGAAATAGGATAGGTCAGAAGACTAATGTTACAGTTTCATTATAGAGCCGTGGAAGTAAACTTACATATCAAATGGAATGAAGTTAATGCGACAAAGGATAATTAAAAAAAAAAAAAAAAAAAAAAAAAAAAAAAGGAAAAAAATCTTTAATGAAAAGCTGTTATTAAACGAATCTTTTTACCAATATTGAACGTCACCTCGCTCGGACAAAAAGTTACTCATTAAGCGAAGTTTATTTGGAATTTGACAATTTCGGTTTAATGGACGCCTCAGCTTTATTTCCAATATCTCTCTGCTGGTGTTGAATATCACAATATAATAATAATGTGTCGAATTTAAAAGAGCCACTTCCTTCGGTTTCGCTCCCGTTTTCTGAAATGGACGCATTCAAAATCTCTAACGACCGGTTTAACGTGTTGCGGGGCGCAAAATTTAAATTTAGGATATGAAAAATTCCCAAAACCGGCAAAGAAACCCAAGATTAACTCGCTCACAAAATGCACAAACCGCGGTTCGAATGAGGGAAATGCATAAAGGCTCCATATATGTTGTGCAGTTACTTCATTTTTCAAATGACATAAAGCCAACAAATGTCCTGCTATTTATATTTACAGCAGATGGGAATTCTTAGATTTTGGCTGGTTCCTTGATTCAACCTTTCTGCATCATCTTGGGAATTTCTTTTTAATGTCCAATCGTTAATCTTGCTGGATTAACTCATTATTTAAATTTATTTATTTTTATCTCTGGTATCACCTTTGCACCGAAAAGGGGAGAAAAAAAAAATTGTTCCTTTTTTCGGTTTTAAACGCAAAATTTCCTTAGCCGCAGCGCCGAATGCAGCAGCCGCATGAAATCTCCTGCAAGCAGCGAATAACTTTTTGAAAACATTAATTTGTCTAATAAAAAATATCTTTTACTTGTTTATTTGTTCTACTCCCGGCGTTAGCGCCATGAAAAAGCGATCGAATGCACTGGAACAGGATCTTAAATGTTATATTTCCAATTGTTATTGTACCCGAAATCGAGCGCTTAAGTTAATATGCTTTTCTGATGCCTGCTTAAGGCATCCTAGTGCGCGGAATCTAAAATTAATTTTTCGCGCTTAAAGCTTCGCGTTTTTCGGGAGCCGCGATGCCTCTAACGCAAGCATGGAATGCGATATTTTCGTTTAAAAAAAAGAAAAACCGTGACATTTTATTTTTTTCCATGCTGGAACGCGGGAATGTACGACACTAAAATGGGAACGGTCTGAACCGTTAAAAGCTGTCGCGGGGCCGCATTTTCGGGATCAGTTACACTGGGCGGGGGGGGGGGGGTATCAAGCGTTCGAACCTGCAGTTATTCCGCTAAAATTGTGCCCATCATCACACCATCGAACGTCGTTACGTACGCGGTAAGCCAATTCTCACGGCATAAATTTCTGCACGAACTGGAAAAGAAAAATAAAAAACAAAAAAAAAAAAAATGCACAATTACGGAAAATATAACTGTAGGAAACATGTTCATGATCGGAGTACTTGCGCTAATGCGATTAATAAATATTTCTCTGTAGATGAGGCATAACGATAAAGTTGTCTACTCTAATTAACCGTGTTTAAATCAATTGGTTGTTATTATATGCCATGCGAAGACTTTTCAGACTTGCCCGCGTTCTTAACAACCCACGATGGCCACTGCTCATTGCTACCATTGACGTTTACTTAATGACAACTATTTAAAAACCTGATTCACGGCAGGCTTGAAATATCCGAGGCATCGACTTTTTCCAGTGTACAAAAACGTTCCTCGCATATAAATCGTAAACTCATTTAATAATGACTGACGCATTCCTGCGATTACTGTTGAAATCATATTCCGTAAAAGAAAAAAAAAAAAATTCTTTTTTATATTCTCGATTTTCATCTTAAGAGGGAAATAACCCAGGTACACATAAATACTATTTTTTTTTTTTTTATCGGCCGCGAATTTAAATATAAAATGCAAACCGAACAACTTTTAAGGGCATCTTTGCGAATTTCAAAAGGAAGTTGCCCCCTACTTCGGATGCGTTTCTGCTGCCACGTCTCAAGTTATGTGCGCTTTGCCCCCGTTCGCAAAGTCAAATTTTTTCGCATCGGCGATGACCCTCTTCGGCAGTAAAAATATCGGCGTCATAAAAATTGGTCGGTCTCGACCAAAAATTTTTTCCCTTTTCGTCCGATCCGACCTCTTTTACCTTCACCCGCAAGGGCTGCCGTCCATCTTGGCTTCGCGCCCCCCCACATACACCCCCCCATTGTCACTGCTTCGCTGACTGCGGGGATCGAAAAATATTTCCGGGTCCCCGCGTTGTTCGTCATCGTGAATCGGCCCCCGTCGCGCCGCAAATTTTCACCGGCGACCGACCGCGTCCGACTGCGTCTTTGTCAGTCGTCGCTGCAAGAGCTTCGCACTGCTCGTTCGTCGTCAGCGAATCTCCGATAGTTTCTTTTTTCCTTTTCGTCAGAGAGAGAGAGAGAGAGAGAGAGTTAAGTCCGTGGAAGCGTAAAAGTAAAAATAGAAAAACTGATACAAGTGAATAGAAGAAGTTCGATTCTCCTTTAAAACGGAGCAATAAATAAATGTTGACGTGAATTACGGAGTAATGAATACATTTTTGAAAAATTATGACACGTCTCGGGGGCTCTGCGGGGGTCGCAGAAGACATTGTTGTGGAGGTGTGTGGCCTTGTCGACCTGAGACAAGAAGTTGACAGCGAGGACCACGACGGCGTTCGTCCGGTCCTTCGGCCCAAAAAGGGGTGAATCGCAGTTTTCCCGCCGCTCGGGCACGGAATTTCTCCGGGGCGAACGGCTCCGAGGGATCCCGTGGAAACGACCGATTAATTACTCCCAACGAGAACATCATTTTTACCCTCGTTTACGGGAAGCGGAAGGCTCTTTCTGCTCTAAAAATAATATTTCCTCCGATATTATGAGACAACCCCGCAGGAGGAATCATTTTGCGGAGAAATGACGGATCTTTCCTGCGGGGTAAAAACATGCTTAAATGAATGGAGATTCTTCGATTGTTTTCCGAATTTAAAATTTTTAAAGGAATTTTTTTTTTTTCCCATTCTTCTTCTTCTTCTTCTTCTTCTTCTTTTTTCACGTGAAAATTGACACTTCCTAGAGTGATCTTAAATGATGGTATTGAAGTCTAACACATGTATGTCATATCAATTTCAATCTTTTAAATCTTTTTAAGACTATCGTCATCCATTTTCAAGTGTTTTTCAATATTGTTTTCCCGGCGAGAGATTACACGACGAGATGGAAGATTTGGCGAAGAAACGAACCACCTGCTTAAGCGGGTTCGGGAAAAATGTTTGGCGCAACATCCGAAAATTTGATTTTTTCCCCGTTCTCGGTTACCTGCTAAACGTTCCGCATTTTCTCACCCCAAATCGCTACGGGTTTCGCCCCCGCCTAATCCGAGGGATGCTTCCTGCTTCCGCGCCGGTTTTTCCCGATTCCGAAGTGGCCCACGAGTCAAAGGTACCAGGTGCACGAGGACCTCATTCGCCATTGTCAGAATGCTTTGTGTGCGACTGCAGGCGCTCCTCATAATTCTTTAGCGCACAATGCCTTAATAATTTCATTTCACGAAAAAATTTCTAGAATGGAAAAAATCTTAAATTCCTTTTTCTCTTCTTTGATTCCTCTCCCGGATAACGTCCGAAAAGCGCGTTCGAAATTTCATTCATTCGCCGTTCCGGGCTTTCCATACCGGGGGTGCGTTTATGCGGCGAAGGGTGTCGCGTCTTTTAAATAATGGAGCCGAAACTTGGATTGGATCTCTCGAGACACCGTCTCAGCCACTCCAAGTGTGGAGAAAAGATTAAATTTTCAATATTTGCATTATTGAAATGCGTCTAGGGCGTCAGATGAAAGGAGTGCTCGAAGAGCGGTGCTCCATCTGTCCCACATGTTTCTCGAAGCGAATCGAGGTACATTTTTGAAAATGGTTTTTAATATCCTTCTAAAAGCTGTAAATGGGAGCCGCATCCCTTTCAATTAAGCCCGAAACCGATTATTGCATTTATTTAAATTAAACGGGAAGAGAAAGGAGGTTGAAATGCGTTGGCCGTGGATTTCTGCTGGCTTCTGGGTTGGAAAACCTGAGCACCGCTCGGATCGCGGGGTCGAAATGTTTTTCTTCCGCCGGAAAAGGAAATAAGCGATCGAAAGGGGAAAAATTCGCGTCTTCGGCGCTCCGAATGACCCGAATGCGATTGACGCGGGAAAAACGTGGGAGCAGCGCCGTCGAGGGGTTCCCGCCTCTTCGAAACCTCGGGGCATTCCCTCGCCGCAACCCTCCCTCCCGGGCGGGGGCGCTTTCTGGCACAGTTCGCGGATTCCGCGAAGAGCCGTTTGCCCGCGCGGCGAACGCCTCGCCCCGGGCCACGCAAGGTGCAAGCACCCCGCGCTCCCGATATTCATCCGTCAAACGAGATCAGCGCTCCGTCCACCCTGGCGCCGGTGAAGTGTATCGTCCGCATCAGAGCTGGAACCCATTCATTTTTCCAGAACTTAATTATCCCTTTTCCGATCGGGTCCAATAAATAAAACCCATCGGGGGCCGCGATATTAATTTATTTCGGGACACTGCCCCCCGCTCGTGAACGAGCGCGTATCGAAGGCTCTCGATCTGTAATCGCCATCGCTTTTCGGATCTCGCGATGCAGGCCCGATGCAATATTTTATTGTCACGAAATCCTGTTTGGCAGGGATCGGGAGCCTGCCCGTCACCGTCGATGGGTCCTCCGCATTTTTCTTCGCTCCGTCCCGCGGTCCGGGAAAGCGGATGCGGGGCTCCGGAGGGCCCCTCCCCTTTTCCCTTTTACTTCATCTGCTTCCACGTCTTCCCCGCCGGCTGCGAAGGGGAGGCAGAAAAGAAAAATTCCGCGCGACAAATGGACAACAATTCCACCTGGGAGAGGAGGGGGAGGAGAGGGAGGGGGGGAGGGGGTAAAAGTCTAACAAAAGTACCGATCTCGGATTTCACATAAAAAAGAAGAGAGTATTACTTACAGAAATATTAAATTGACAAAAAAAAAAAAAAAAAAAAAAAAAAAAAAAAAAAACAAAAAAAAAGAAGAAGAAAAAGAGAAAAAGAGTCCCCAACAATAAAGGCCATCGGTTTTTATATGCAATTATTTAGCTCGATTGAATGAATTTTAATAGTGAATTAAAAGAAACGTTGACATTTCAAGGGCATCTTTGACAAATTTAAACAAAAGCAGACGCTCTCTAATAAAAATACCGTCAGTGCCGCAGGCAGGAACGGATGAAGACGTCGAGCCCAGCGAGCCGGAGCCCGCGTCGGAAAAACCCCGGCTTCGTGCCCCCCCGAAACCCGAGAAGCGACCCGCGAAAAACACGTCGCGAATCTTCGCATCCCGAAGTGCAAGCAGCCAATTGGCACCTCGAACGTGGCATTAGCGCGACCAGAAACGCCTGCAATCCCGTCATCGCCTCCGTCGTCAGACACCCGTTAAAAAAGCGGTGGAAGCGCCGGTTGAAGATCCGAAATGTTACACCTCGACCATAAAGCATTCCGAATCCTTTGTTCTGCCATTGATATCGCGAAGGTTTCTCAATATACGCATATATTACATGCGCACATGTAAAATTACACGCATCAAAGAGCCAAATAACCTTTCCATCAAGGTACTTCCTCCGCGACGATAAAGGCGGAAAATATTTTTTTTTTTTTTTTTGTTATTTTTATTGTTATATCCATAAGTTAAGTAATAACATCAATTAAAAATTTGTATTAAAAACGTGATTCAGGAAAATATTGTGTGGGCAAGGATATAAAGCCAGCATCAGACGTTGTAAATATAGCAATAAAGTTAATAGAACAAAGGATGCTGAACATTAAAAAAAGTCAGCTTTTATTCGCCATTCAAAAAATAGGCGTCAGCAATAAAAAAAAAAAAAAAAAAAAATCATCAAATTTTAATTACGCACCCGATGAAAATTGCGCGAAAATTCCTGCGATTCGTTACCGGGGGTTTCCCTCCCCCTCGCCAAGGGGGGTTGGCACTTCTTAAATGCGCGGGGGAAAATCCGCCCTTAAAGAGACGGGGTCCCGATCAGCGACGCGAATACGTCTACAGCGTACTTTGCCCGATGATCGACATGATGCCCTGGACCTTTCGCGGTCTTGCAGGTTTTTTCCCAGCCATTTTCTTTTTTTTTTTTTTTTTGGAAGGAAATAAAGAAAATTTAACGTCGCCGTGTCGACGGCGGGGTTGAACACGGTGCTGAAGCAGGGCGGAAAAAAAAAATTTTAAATAAAAGCAGTTGCATTTGAAAAAGGCCACTAAATATTTTTATAAAATGCATTTATTGCCGAGGCAATGCTGCGTAAATAGTTGAGCGGTAGGTAATTAATTATTATACATAAAAAGGAAAAAAAAATAAATAAATAAATAAATAAAAATTTTATAATATCTGGCGCATCAATAAGTTTATTACAAGTCCAGGTACGGGGTAAGTGATACCATAAATCAGGAACGAGTTCTGTCGTGATCCTGGGCCCGCGATGTAGGTAACTGATCTCAGCTTTAATTAACAAAGAGTTTACATTAAAGATGGCTGACTCCGACTCATCGTCCGTCTCTCTCGCACTTTTTAAAATCCTGTTCTCACAAAGGGTTGGGCCCGTTTATTTCTTTATATTTTTATTTTTTTACATTATTTTTATGCATCTAATATCCCGAATTTTTATTGCGGGTTTATATCTCCGAACAATATTCATCATTGTCCGGATTTTTTTTTAACTTTCTTTCCTTTTTCTTTTTCCGTCGTTAAAAAAAAAAAAAAAAAAAAAAAAATAAAGGGAGACTTTCGAAACCGAAAAGGGGTGCTCAGGGAAACGCCTCGGATTTATCAACCCTTTTTGCCCCGGATGCGCGGGGAGGAAATACCGAGGCCGGGGAAAAAAGGTGGCGAGGTAACCTCAACAGAATAAGCAGAAGCGCCTCTTTTTTTTTTTTTTTCTTTCCGCAACCGGCGAATTACGGTTAAAAATTAATTTTTAGGGAATCTGCCGCCACGTTTTTTGACGTATGTCAACCAGATGGGACAGCACGCGTTAAGTTGACCCTCTTATTGAGGATCCCCTCTGCCGGATTCCAACATTCCGGAAGTTTTGTTGCAATCACATATGTGTCATCTTCGTCTGCCGTATAATTCAAAAAAAAAAAAAAAAAAAAAAAAAAAAAAAAAACAGAACCAATATCTGTCGCCCGAGCGGAAGATTCCTCCTGCGTGTGCGCCGACGAATGCAGCGAGAGACGAGCGCAGCAGAGATTCATCCGATGCTATCGATCACCTTTCCTTCGTCGCCTTCGTGTTGCGGATACGTGTCGCAATCCTGCAGAGCGTTCCTTTGTGTCCCGATCCCGTGCGTCGGCAATCCGGGGTCCGCTGCAGACACACCGAAAGACGCGCTCACCCCGTGCCCGACGGCTGCCGCGGATGCCGCGCCGCGCGATTTCAGAACCGTCGCTGTCGGTTCACGCTGGCGAAGCGGCGCAGGGCGCCTTCCCATTTCCGATCCCGGCGCATTCCTCGCAGTTGTCTCGAGGAGCGCCACGCGACCGTGCACCCGGAGCTCGCTTTGAGAGGCGGCCCACCCCGGCGCTACGGCAACCGCTAATTAAACGCCGCGGAGAGAGATACATAAAAAAAAAGAAGGAAAGAAGACGAATGAGTGCTACCTTTGCCACCTAGGACTCCTCCAAGAAATGCGATCGCCTCTTAGAAACCATTAACCGGCGTCTCGGGTGTCGAGATGCGTGTACGCACTCTCCGGGAAAGCATTCATCAGTATGTGGGGACGCCTCCTTCGACGTACAAAGGTTAATTCCACGTTCGAACCTGTCAACCGACTCCACATTTATAATAAATGAAAATATTTATTCGGCGAGCTACCGCGCTTTCGGGGGATAATCGATTAATATTTATGAGGCGGAGTCCGCCGCGAGGGATCACCCAAATGTATATTAAAATTGAATATTTATATTCATATTTTCCTCCAATGGGAGACCTCCTTTTAATCCAGAATGTAAACACTCGAATAATATTGTAATTTATTTTTGCATGGCCGTACCTTTAACTGAAACCGTGGCATTAGAGCTTTTCGGTCTTTCCTGGTGAACTTTCGTCTGGGAAAGCCCGGAGCCTTTGGCATTGTAGCACCGTCCAATGGCAATGTACAACCAGATTTATCACCGAGCGTTAAATGTAAAAACCGTCAATATTTATTTGAACAACAAAAAAAAAAAAAAAAAAAAAAAAAAAAAAAAAAAAAAAAAAAAAATAAACCCGATTATTTCAAATACATTACATTATTAATCGAAGCAATTTTAATTATTAATTCATTTACAACCGAGGAGTTTGAACCAAATTTTATGATTGGCATATGGCTTGTTAATTGTTCCACTAAGATACAAGATTTCGATATAAATAATTCCGGTAACAAATTTATTTATATAATCTTTTTTCTAATGGTTTTTATTTATTAACTGAAACAGGAATTTCAGAACGTTCCTTTGCATATTTATGTTTTGATTATTCTTTTTTTTATTTTTTTAAACACATTATTAAGATAAGTATTAAGGTAAATGTAACTAACAAGAATTTTACATCGCTTATTCAGCTTCGAGTTAAACTCAAATATCTCTTTGTTACAGAAACATACACTTGAAATTTCTGAACATTCAATAGACTTGATACGCTAAAGAACTCGTTTTTATTTATAGTTTCGTTAGCAATTATGGGATTTTCGTTAATTCTGGGGCATTATTCATGTCATTTCACTACATCGGCAAAGATTTTACGATACATATGCAGATATGAAGATGTAATAATCGACTCAAGAGCCACAATTTTTCGACAGTCGCATAAGGATAACTGAATAAATATTTTTGGCGTAATTCGCTTCAACCCGCGGTCCGTCTTGCGCGGATATTAACGATGAAATGGCCGAAATTTGAATTCCAAATCCATCGGGTGCGACAGAATTCACCTTCGGCCGAGGGCATTATAAATCCTTCGCATATAAAGAAAAGAAGAAAAGGCTCTAAAATCATGCACCAACATCATTAATATATATTAAAAGAAAAAATTTGATCAAGATGAGAACGGGACCTCATACTGCGTCCATCGTCTTGGATTACCCAAACTCAACTTTCACGACTTAATAATTCTCAATTAGGTGCGTCGGGTCCGCACGAGCCGCCGGGAACCTCGGACGGAAGACACTGCACTGGCACGAGGCATCACGTTTCGGTGCCCCATCAATCCCTGCCGCGGCAATGCCGGTCGAACAGCAATAAAGCACTCTGGACGCGAGAGCGATGCCTCGTTTCCTCTTAAACGGCCGCACATTTATGTAACGATGGACAACAAAAAACGACGCCCGCTCGGAGCTGGACATCGTCGGGGCATCAGAGAAGTTGCCACACTTTGCGCTTTCTTAATTTACGGATAAAGGCGGATTTTCATTAACAACCGAATCGTTGACGCCTTGCGTTACAGCCGAAGTGTTTCACGCTGAAAACCTTAAGGAATCCGCCGCTTGCGCTGGCGTTCGCAAGCGGAATGGACCCGAGAGAAGCCCCGGGGAAGGCGCTCCGGCCCCCGAAATTCGAAATCGGTCAGGGCGGTGGATGTCGATTTGTCCCTTTGCCGTACTCCATACTGTTAAAAAAGTGACGGGCTGTCAACCGATCCGAATGAACCGCCGAAAACCGAAGGTTTTAAATAATTTAGACGTGAACGCCAATTCGTGACACGGAAAATTCGCCTAAAAATTTGACAAAAGCGGGATTGGTCGATCTCTCGGCGGGCGGATTTCGTCTGCCGCAGCGAAACGGCAAATTTTACCGAGTTTTTGTGGGGGCAGTGGCGGCTTCCCAAAATGTCGAACTCATCAAAATCCAGAGCGTGAAACTATAATTAGCAAGCCGGAACGAAAAAGCGCCATGAATGAGATGATTCATTTGCACCGTAAAGCCATTCGAGGGTGCACCCTCCAGAAACGGAGTACCAGAAGCCGGCTAAACGAGGAAAATTTCTCATCTCCTTAGAATAAAGCGACAAATTCATTCAGGTACCGGTGCTATAAAAAAAAAAAAAAAAAAAAAAAAAAGCGGTAATACATCGATAATATATTTCTCCAAATATGCTTCTGCTGTAAAAGAAGGAAAAATAATAATAAAAATTATAGATTCGCCGGGTGACTTTAAAAAGGATCCAATTTTCGTTGTCTCAAGATGCACCGAAAATTTTCATAAAGTCCATTATAAACGGCAGATAAGGCAGGGGTATAATGCCCAATTTTAAGAGTGTCACCATTTTCAAACGGGCAAGAAAATTATTGACGGCCGTTCGAAATGTAAAGGAACGAAGGAAGGGAAATAACAACGATGACAATAAAGCTGGAAAAGGCGAGGCAAGGCGGTAAGGTAAGCACGGTCAGAGAGCGTCCGCCAGGTACGTACCTACTTGTGATTTATATTTGTGGGTATTTCGATATCAGTCCTTGTTTATCTCAGAGGAGGACTTGATGCTGTCATCATGGGGCAGCCGCGGTCTTGTTAATTGGAGCTTCTTCTGACATGAATCAGTACCATGTTTTGACGTATGAACATGAAAACGTGAAATTTACATTTTTCTTTCTCCGCTCGGAGAAAGGAAAAAGGGGGAAGAAGAGAGAGAGAGAGAGAGAGAGAGAGAGAGAAATTAAATTTCCTTAATTAGACTTCGTCCCCGCGTCTAGTGCCACGTTCCCGCCGTGCGCGACGCCGAAGGGTTTTTTCGGCGGCGTCCCCCGTTTTCGCGGGCGGAAGCTTCGCCCCGTTCCCCGAAAGCGGAAGCTCTCCGGATTTTTACCGACGTTCACCGCGGTCCGAAACCGACCCGGGAGGACAGAGTGGACGTGCAATTATTGTTATTGATGGAACAGCTGCAATTTTCTTGAGTACCGTCCACCCACGCTGGAGCCCGCACACGCTTCTTTGTGTTCCAGGACAATTGTGCCGTTCCCGCCTCCCCTTTCGTAACGGTCGTCGGCCACTCCAGAATAAATCACTTGGACCAAAATAAAATTTGATTTTTGGGGTACGTTTGAAATCTTTTTTCAAAAATGCGATTTTGCCCAGCTGAAACCGTCACCATTATCCGATAATGTCCCGGGTTTTTCCTCAAACTCATTACCGCCTCTTCATCCTCAATCGGTTAATGTCACCCACTTTCTGGTTCCCCGACTCTTTTATCGTCTTTATTAACATATTCAAACGACATTCCCGGGCCCGAATCCATAAAATATATTTTTTTTTCCGTTATGACGGTGTCCCGTGTCGGGGAAATTTATTCCGATCGTCCTACCACCGAAGAGGTATCCTTTATCTTAATGGACGGTGTATTACTAAACGGAAGCATCGAGAGGTACCGATAATCGCTTCCAGAGCGAAAGGGGGGAGGGGAACCGGAAGAGACGGAAGCTCCGGCTTTCTGGATTGTGGACGGGCCTTCCGTCGCCCGGACGTGGAATCAGCCGCCCGAGCGTTCGCACCTGAAAACAAAGGGGTTGACCGCTCACCCGCCACGAGCGACGTATGCCGACGCTGACGCATCGCGATCGGGCGTTATCGACGTGATCTGGCTCTCAAATTTCACGAAAAATTAATTATTCCGGGGCACATCGTGATAGCGGACGAGAAAACGAGAGTCGAGATCGTGCAGCGGGAAAAGAATGCCCGAACTTTCCGTCCGAGGCGACGCCAACGGAAGCGGACGGAGGACAACTTTCCGGATGGCCCCGGAAAATGGCGGAAGCGACGCACGAGACTGGATCGCGCGACCGGAGCAAGAACCGCGTAGAAAAACCTCGGGTTTTTTTTTTTTTTTTCTTTCGCGTAATCCGGTAGCCAATCAGCAAATCCCGGGAGATGAAAAATCGCAGAGATTACTCGCTTTTGCAGGGACCAGCACCTTGTTAGCCGCTGCGCTACCGCAATGCGCTTACACCGAGTGCACTGCGCGCTACATCCTTGTCGTGAACTTGGTTATCTCGGCCCTCTGAATACAAAACTTTAATCTCAGAAATGCGGTTTGTAAGATTCGAAACTGCAAAAGGGACCCGAAGATAAATGGTTGAAATCGGCAAACCGGGGAGCGGGGGGGGGGGCGAGAAGCGGGAAAAATGCGTTGAGGTTAGGTTACCCGTCCTTTTGGGTACCCGATTAGTTAAAATCTCTTCGGGGAGTGATGATTTATCCGGTTGCGTTCGCAAAACCGCAGGATTCGTCGGTTCGCGCCTTCCCCCGCCCCGGGGGGGGGACTGCAAGGCGCATTCGGAAAAGCCGGCTCGGGCCCTCGCGCGGAGCATTTTTCCATGATCGATGGCGGAAAATCGCGGCGGGTTCTCGGAGGCTCGACCTCCGACGAGGGATTCGGCTATTTGTCAGCAATAAATGTCACGTGACCCACTCCTCCTCCTCCTCCTCCCCCCCACCGATCGACTTGATTCCTGCGCCGGATCCGCGATCGTCGTGGCACGAGAGTTCCGAATATTTTCTCCCCCAACACTCCCGGCAAACGGGCATAGTAGGACGGGGAAGCGAAATAATTGATTTCCATACTTCTCATGTTTCGGGGGTGAAAAATGTATTTGGGACACTCGAGAAGTGCAATTACTGCATATTGCATCCCCATATTTTCACTCTCATCCCTTACTTTTAATATTTCGCACGTTTGGACAATTTCTGAAGAGAGGCTCACGTACGGATTTCGGCAATTTGCCCGAAGGATGAAACTCGCTCTTTATTTGATCGCAATAAGCATTGTTTTCATCCGCGGATATTACGTCTGAATGTGCATGGCAGCCCTCTGCTTTAGAAATAAGATATTATCTAAATGTTTAATTGTCTTTAGCATCGAACGTAACTTACTTCTTCTTTTATGGTTACGGCATTATTGTATTCGTAATTTTATTGTGCGACCCACTAAAACAATTTTCTTATTATACTTCATCGCCCAAACAATTTCCCTATGATGTAACTGGCAAACAGCAGGAAAATTACACGCGTCATTTTATAATGAAACGAAGGTATTCGCGAAAAGGATCGGACATTTTTACTAAATGGTGTATAAATTGATTTGGCATCACGTATTTTCATCTTTCGTAATGATTATTTTAGTGAAAAATATGGTTTTTAAGCCCGGAACAGTGGGAAATGTGCGAGGAAGCAGAAATAGTTTTTATAGCTATAAATTACTATTTTTTCAAGAAAAGGATACATAAAGTCGGGATACGGTTTCTGTGGCCTTTCCCCTTCGTGTCATCCATTTTAATTAAGCCTCAACCATATGTCATTTTTGTTTCTTTTTTCCTTCTTTTTTACGATCCTTTTGTTTCGGTTATAAGTGAATACAATTCTTCTTTTTTATACATTATTTGCAAAAAAAATTGTGTCGTTATATGAGGAGATTGCAAAAGGGAGCACAGTTATATTTACGCCCGATCGGTGCGAAAGGAAAAACCGAATTGATTCACGTATTTTAAGCATCGAACCGCCAGCCGGTACAAACATACTGAAACGTAAATAAAAATAACGAATGATTAAGCTGCGAGAATGCATTACTTAAAAATTTATCTCTGAAATAATCGATGTATTGAACGTCGTGAAGCCCGCTCGGATTGCGACGGCCGAAAGGAGCATGAGTACCTGCGGGGGGATTTCTGCCGTTGGAAACCCTCGAGCACCGTTCGTGCCGGCCACGCGACGAGCTCCGGGGGGGGGGAAGCGCCTGCCAAATTTCGCGTGGCAAAATGACTTCCCGAACGAGGAGGAAAACCCCGGATGCGCTAGAGAAAAGCGCGAAAACATGGAAGGCGAATCGGAATCCGAAAACCGCTGTCATGCGACTGGAAATTTTCCGATTTTCCATTTTTGCGATCGAAAACCCGAGAAAATCGACAAAAGTCGGGACGATCGGTCCACCATCGCGGGGAGAGCTGGGTTGGCGGCATGCGCGTTCGGGAATCTGCTTTGAACGGTGTTCCTGCAACGTGGATTTCGTGCCCCGGAATACCATACGTGACGTGTCAGGTCGTTAAAACCTATTTCCACGAAAAACCCATTGATCTCGATGGCAGATTTAACAAACCGAAAGAACCAAAAATGAAACACAATGAGGAGAGGAATCAATTCGAAGGTGGCACGCAAGAAAATGCGTACAGATGGACATAATATCGCTGTCAGTGGGGAGGTGCGTTTGACGCGTGTGTTTTTGTCCCAAATTACAATTGAACAATGCAAAAGTCCTCTGTCCCGGAGTCGTTATATTATTATTAGATCTACATTGTTCATTTTCAAATTGTCCAAACCTTTATACTGGTCACGTGTCCTTCTTATTCACCCCCGAAAATGATAAATTCTCAAGTCTAAATCGTTCAATTAGGGAAGAGGATCGGATTTCGGTCTGTTTTCGAACCTTAAAATTGCGGGAAGGGATACTGCCGATGCTGAAAGGAAACCACAACGGGCTATTGGTGTCCAACGTTTGAAAGCCACGCGGATGAGCGACGCAAAAACCGTGCGGCAGGTGACGGTCATTCAAAGGAATCTCTTGGAGTTGCTGCCACGAACGTCGTCAGATCGAGATTATACGCGGTCGAGGGTGCGTTAAAATGATCCCGACACCTTGTGGATTACGTGATTTACGCAATGCGTAGGGCGTCTGAGGCGGTAGAAACGGATTTTTGGGGGAAAAACCCGGAACCGATTTGAGTTGCGAATGCGGTTGGAAATTGCTCCTGCGGTGATAGAATGCGCAGAGGAAAGAGAGCACGTGGGCCAGTGGGGAATACCAGATATGAAAGGATAATGATGAAAACTGAAAAAATAACTGAATAAGGGGATGGAAGGAGAGAAATAGAAAAATAAATATCGAAAATGAAGACATACTATCGGCCGATGGTCGTGTTTATGAGGGCAGAGGGCAGCAACTGCAGAAAATGTCTTGGGGTGAATTATTACTCAAACCTTGACACATACTAACATTTCCTCTCCACTAAATATGGTTATGGTCCGTTCTTATGTGTTATCAATCAAAATATAGTCCTGTCGATGTGGCTTTCTTCAAGGGTTTCCTTTTTATTTTCCTTTCCGCTTATTCCTCGAGGGGGTTCGTCTTTCGTTATTAACTTGTGCGTATACCGCGGCAGGAATGCGTACCATGGAGAATGGATTTAACGAAGGGCGGAATTCCCTTTTTGTCGTGCCTGCTGGACGGCTGCTGTAGAGGGCGCGTGAAAAAAAAAACACCGCGCCGGACTTTGCAACGTCGAAACGACGGATTTTCGAAATTGGTGAACGAGCTCTTTCGACCGGGGAAAAACTCAAAATTTTTATATGTAAAATAACTTTTCCTTGCTTCGAAATACAAACGAAATGAGATACAAAGGAGATAAAACAAGGAGCGAGAAGCCATTCAAGGGAAACAAGACGTTTAACTCGGTTCTAATTAAAACAAAAGATGAAAGCTTTATTACATTCTTGTCTTATATTATATGGTTACTTATTTATTTATTTATATGGTTTCATATATATATATATATATGTATCTATAAACATTTCTGACATATTTTATTCTCAGTTTAATTCGCTGAGCTCGGGACTACCGCAAGCTTTAGGCGTAGTCGAAAAGTGAGAAATTGCAAATGCAACTAGATTGAGGAGGGTATGTGGGGGTGACCCTTCCCTATTGCCACGATTAAAATAACACGTAGCTGACGTCCCAGTTGACCAACTTCCCCGTGACGGAATTATTCTGCCACGTCAGATGAAAATTATAAATTAAATTAGATTCGACTTTAGGAAAGCGATGACTTTTCCGGAGATCGTGAAAACTCTCCCTCTCCGGGGCACGTCCCAGATCGAACTGCGGTCAGAATTTTTGAACGGGCTCCGGGGGGGGGGGGGCAGGAAAGGAAAAAGGAGAAAAAATTTACTCCATTTCTTGGGCTTTCTACGATTTCGTCCAACGGCGAATTGCCGGATTTCGTTGTGTGAACCAATCTTCACCCCTAACTCCAGTGATCCATATTCTCGTAATTTAGGTGCGAAGGAGGTCGTACCCGAGTTGGATAAATCTGCTATTAAAACGGCATTGATTTACATGACAGATATACTGGCTCAGATAACTATCTAACATGTCCAATGAAATCATATTAAAAATTTAAAGTTTATTTTTATAGATCTACTTTATGCGTTATTTCCATTCTTGCGTCATAAACCTTTATACCTGTAGTAAAAGCTGAAAATTCAAATACATCCAGTTAATCATCTAGTTTTCTTATATCGTGGATTTCTGACATTTTCTTGCACCTCATCAGCAAAACGGCGATTTTTTTTTTCTTCTCTTTATCCGGCAGCAATCGTCTCTTATAGCCAGGCCAACTTTTGGCTATCAATACCGAAAACATCGAACGTTTCCAAATAAAAGATCCGCTGCACTATTTACATGCAGTTATGTATAAGTTTAAATTTTTCGGAACCAGTTCCTTTTGTGAAAAAAGGTTACGCCTCTTGGAAACCCATAAATGAAACATTGGTTATATTAAAGGTACAACCTTGCACCTTAATCGTTAAGATCTAAACACTTTTTGTATCCGCTTCGTTTTTTCTTTTCTTTTTTTTGTGCGTCGTCTTCACTTTTCAGGTATAACTTTTTGAAGCTTAAATTGATTGAAGGTCCACAAATTTTATTTATTTATTTATTTTTCTTTTTTTTTTTCTTCTTTGATTTTTAATTCCTATATATATTATTCGACATCACAAAACTGTGGTATAGCTTTTAATTTATGAGTCCCTTCTCATTTTTCCCATCATTAAATTTCACTTAATTTATTCTCAACGAAACAGTCACAAAATCGTTCATTCATTACCGAAAAAGTGAAAAATATTGTCGGAGAGGTTCGATTTGTATGCGAGAGCGTGTGAGTGGCGAAAAGGGTACTTCCTCCTTTCAAAAGACTCAAATGTATCGAACGACAGAAAGAAATATGTATATATATATATGTATTTATCGGCATCAGTGAAATGTAAAGTGAGACAACAATGAGACAACTCGCTAACAATGAGAATGACAAAAATATGCGGAGTTGATATTGGATCGTTAGAGACGATTTTTATTTACGAAAATTAATACAATAAATAATAGTTTAACAGAAGATGGGGTGGATTTTGTCACAGTTTAACATTTTGATATTATTTTTTTTTTGGGCAACAGCCTCGCAGTCGGAATAGCGAGCATTCCCGAAAATTTTCGCGCTATACGAAGAGGGAGACTGAAATTTTTGAGCATGGTGGAAAATGTGCCCCGAATATTTTACAAAAACAAAAATAATTTTCTCTAACAAATAGTTTCCCCCATCACGCACGTATCTTTAACACTATCGGCAATTCTTTACGTTTCAACAAAATAAAAAAAAAAAAAACCTGAATGAAGCTCCGTGGTCCATGTTATTTAATCATAAGGTCCAGAGGCGGCTTTTTTAGACACAGGCTACAACTACAACATCAACGTTTTTAACCTGCAATCCTTTATTTTTTTACCACCTCGAGGAAAAACGATCATATTTCTTGGAGATAACTTTTACATTTCGACAATGACAACAATTTCGGGTAAGAAAAAGAATAATAAAACCGCGTTTGCCACCCTCTTTCGCCGCGCATCCCGGAGGCCGCGCGTCGTCCGAGTCCCAGGGGATGATTTATTTAGCTCGCAATCAATCCCCGGCATTGCATGACGGCTGACGGACACCCAGAACAATAACGCTCCTTCGTCCATATTACAAGTTTTCATAAAATCAGTCAACCACACCCAAGTTCTATG
Source organism: Ricinus marginatus (assembly GCA_028565995.1). NCBI lineage: Eukaryota > Metazoa > Arthropoda > Insecta > Psocodea > Ricinidae > Ricinus > Ricinus marginatus. The sequence goes on along the minus strand of JAOWBB010000008.1, from coordinate 3,827,486 downwards.
ATCCATAAACCGAGAAAAGAAATCTAATCGCGTTTTGTTTTCCGATTTGAAACTCGTACAAAAGACGGGGAATTAAAAACCATTCGGCAAATTAACTCATCTTTTTTCATTCAACTTCCCTTGTTCGAGTGCTGTTGCTGCCCCCCCCCTCACCGGCCCCGAACGTCCGCCCCGCTGCAGAGAACCGCAAAAACCTGGAAAAGCTCAGGTTGCCTCCGCGGCAATATCCCGGATACATCCCACTCCGACGTTTAATTAGAGAGACGGATATTTATGATATATTTTAGCGTATAATTGCTTATTTAAATTTTTTTCGTTTCTTTTATGCATTTTTAGTTCCTAAAAACCAAAGTTGTTAAAGTTAAACGTTTTAGATGTTATCGTGTATGATTCTACCGACGACCATAATAAAACTTGTTTGAATATTAAGGGAGAGTGTATTTCTTGTTTACAATAATTCTTACTTCCGACAGTGAACACCGAACATGGTATTCCGAATCCTGTTGCGCACATAAATCCCGCATGCGTTTTATTAATGTTAAAGTGCAATTATGATGGATGGCGGCATTCTCGCGTTGGCCACCTCGTAAATCAGTCTTATTTCGGATATTTCCATTATTTTTACTCGCCTTCCGTCGAAAGGTTATGTCGCTAGCGCCATTTTTCTCGGTCCGTTCTTTTTAGCCGACGCCGAAAATCAGAAAATGAAAAATTTTCTCGACGACGCCACCACGCCTAAAGCTGCCCAATTGTATTTTACACATTTGAGAAAATAATTAGCAAGATTCGGTGCGGACGATAAAATTTAACCACCCTGTATTATTAGATGGACAAAAAAAAACGTGACAAAACTTGTTTGAAATCTCTTTTTATAATGGTATTCCCGCAATTTGTATTATAAAATGGAAAGGAATAAATTTTAATATTTTTCCCTGCCGGAATATCTGTTTGTTGACAACGTTTGTTCGTATTATAAATCCCCTGCAATAAAAGTAGGTAAACACAGGTTTTTGTTGAAGAGCATAATTAATGGGTTCTCAGGTACGAAGGTTTCGGACAATCCTTTTTATTTGACGTATCATTTTTATTCTTAATAAATATGGATTGACACAGTGTGGAATAATGCATTAAGACGCTGTATGAACCTTCATATATGTAAATATGAGATTTGGTCATTGGTCGAAACCTCGATCGGTCAGCAAACTGCCCCGATCTCGAAGGAAACAGGCAGTGGAACCGGATCGAATTCGCCACCACAACCACCACCACCATCGCCACCACCGTAAAGAGCTTTCGCCTTAAGAAGACCGTTTCGCAGTTCCCGGTATGATGAAAAGTAAATGGATATGTATCTTTTTCTAGTAAAGTATTTTCGATCTTGATGTGGTTTTCCTGAAAAATTTTGTGCGACGAAATTTTCGGGCCGTCAGAACCCGCAACGCCGTAAAAGGCCAATAGGAGAAGCCATTAAGATTGAGATACAGCCGGAGGAGGCCGTCAATATTTCATTCGATATGCTACACATTATAGCAACAACTACATGCTTTAAATATGTTTCATTTTTTTTTTTTCTTTTTTTCAGTCCTTATTAGCACCACGTATTATTTCGCGTTCGGCTTAATCCGATTGACATACATGTAATATTCAAAATGCCTCGGACTATCGCCGCTCGAAATCTCGGCTAATATTTATGCAACCTAATTTTCTGCGATACTATCATTATTGATTGTACGTTCCTTATACGACGAAAAGAAACAATAATAAACGTAAATAATTGAAATAAATCGCGGTCATTTTTTTTTTCTCTCTTCTGGCAAACCGTTTGGAAAAAAATATAAATATCGTGCCAAAAAGATGAAAACACCCGCCCCGGAGCATTTTCATTTTGCCATAAATATATATTTATAAAGAATCGAGGATATAAATATGAAAATAATTGACATCAATGTCTCCGGATAAAATAAAATTATGCAGGCGTTAATCGCCATTGCCACGTTAAACAGCGGTTCAGGTTCTGCTATTGATGTCGGTATGGGAGTATAATATTAATATTAATATATATATATATAACAGGGGGAAAGGAAAATTATTTTTCTTTTATTTCTCCCTAAGTGACGGTTTTTAAACATAAAATTTATTATTTTTTCAGAAAATCTAGATTGTACAAAATTAAATAATTATTTATATTATCTATGCGCTTATTATCTGATATTTATTTTATTTTATTTTTTTTTCTTTTACCTTCCTGGTGAATGAAACAAATTATTTCTCTGGAAACTTTAATTTTAAGTTGTTGCCCATTCTAATGTAAAACCCAGGTTTTTTTTTCCCCCTTTTTTTAAAGGACCTTTTCTTTCATTTTCTTTTTATGAACATGATTTTATCATATTTTACATTTAAAGGTATGTCGGTGCTGATCGTTTCACTCCGCCATTTAAAATTACATCGTATAGGATTGGATATGTCCAAGAACGTTTTCTCCACCTACATGTTGGCAGAAATGATAATTGGTGACAGCAAGCCCGCATACATAATCGGCTGTACGTGTCTTTAATATTAAAATTTATTTTTTAAAAATAAATATATATATATTTTTTTTTTCTCTCTCTCTTTGAGGTGACATTATAAAATTCTGATGGATGTGTCTCACGGAGCAACATTTCCTTCTTCTTTTTGTTGCTTTTCCTTTTTTATTTTTTTTTTTTATTTTTTTATTTTTCTTTTTGTCGCCTGCGAAAATCAGAGGAGAATGACATGGTTCAAAAAATATTGTTGATCGATTCGGTATGCTTTAAATTTGAAAAATGAATTTGAAACAATTCACAATTGCGGATAACGAAAAATCGGGGCAAGGGGAAACGGGTCTGCAGCGGCGAATGGTTTCTGTGCCGAAGACAGACATCATGTATCGGGCCTTGAATGCGGAAAGGAAAAAGTAAAAAGGAATAATAATGGTAATGATAATGATACAGGGAAGCAGCAAATGCAACTCCCACCCATTTCGGAGTGGGTCTCCATTGTCAGTGCAAAGTCATAGAAATCGCCGTATAAAAATCTTCAATAAGAACCTTTCGAGTTTCTCTCACTATTCCGAGTCATTAAAGTCACCCTCCCTTCGGTGTCCACTTCCTCTTCCGCGATTAAGAGAAAAAAAATCGTGTCCCTTTCGTTGGGGCAGCCACCCCTAACTTGCTCCCGCAGAAACTGCGGTCATTACACGACTTCGTCCGGACTTCACGCTGGGCTTACCCGAATTCGACACCACCGAAAATTTCTGGGTACCCTACGAAAGAGGTGCACCCAGTTCGAATGATTCCCGAAGTGCGCTCAACCCGCAATCTCATTCGCACTTGGCGGAGGTTCGTTTTCAGATCACTCCGGGCCGTTTATCCGGATCACAAAATCTCCCTGAGCTAAAAGAAAAACGCGGATTTAACTGTACCTCGCGTGATGGCCTTACAACCGAAGTCATGAAAAGAGAAGAAACGCATGAGATATCCTCCGGTTTTAAAGGCCCCTCACTTTTGGAAACGGAATCTTCCAAGTAGGTAATTGGCAAAAGCGAAACTTTCCACGTTGCCACCGGACCCACTTATTGATGTTCGACGCCTTGATGCTCCCCGCAGCCAGCAAGCAGTGCCGGAGAGCAGGAGGAGGGCATATACACGCGTACATATGCACACTTTTGTCTTACCTGAAATTGTAAAAGAAAAAGAAAAGAATTAGAACGTCTAAAATGTGAGAATGACATTACAATCAAATGATAAACTTGCCAAATGTTCAAACTTTTCCAACATATCTGACTTATTGCCAATAAAACGAAAAAAAAAAAAATTCTTTTTAATTTGATGCTCCGAAAGTCTGAATAACTTGTTACTATAACAATTTGAAAATTAAATTTAAATACAAAAAAGCATCATTAAATGGCTCTGGGAAGCGTGTGGGCTCAAAAACATGCAATTTTGGTATTATATATTAGAACCAAGTAGGTCTGTCGATTATTAAATTTAGCCATCAAATAAAATGCGTTCGGCTTTTATATGTGTATATATATATATTATTTTTTCTCCTGTGTACATTTTAACAACAAGTTAATAATAGTGCGTTTTAATTTTAAGTGGTCTCTCAGGACTTCGCTTGCAGGGGACAGGCGGATGAAAAAAGTTCAAGAACAATTCAAATTGTACAGTTTCATTTGAAGAGCAATTACATTCGAGGATCGTGAATTTGGCCATCCATTAATTTTCTTCTTGCCCCACTTCGAAGTGAGCCATATACCACAAAGATGGGGATCGTTCTTCAGGGATGCACATAAATTTCCTGATCGGAGCAAAAAAGAAAAGAAACCGGAGCCGGATTTTCAGGGCATTGGGTTGAACGCGCGTCAAACAACCAATCAACATTGAATGATTCGTACATTGCGGCTAACGGGCATACCTTCGGAGGCAGTTTGAAGTGTCCAACCTGAGGTATAATTATAAATTATGGAAATCACGCGGGTAAAACGGCAGGCCTTGACGGCAGGCGACAGCCAACATTTTTCTCCGATGCGTTCCCGCAAAAGGCGAACGTGCGAACGCGCACTGCTCTGCAGGTACGCGGATTTGTTCGGACTCGGATCTCATCCGTGCGATCCCTTTCGATACTTCACCGTTGTCGAGCCGATCCCGTTCGGCATCCGAAAATCTTTCACGAGTTATCGATGGGGAAAAAACTCATCCGTGCACGTCCATCTTCGAAACTGTTCCGTATATGTATATGAAAGATGGATTAATTCGTGGCTCGCGGCGCGACCCACTGCAATGAACTCCGCGAATAACCGGTGCATTAAGTGCGCATATACATATATGTCTCTCGCTAACATTGATTTTCAATCGCGAGACAACAGGAGCCAAAATTCTCGAACGAAAAGATATGCATAAGGAGTTCGGTATAAAGTTTTATATCCTGCTGACTGTTTCGTGACGTGACTCAATTAAAATATTAAAAAAATTGTTATAAAAAAAAAAAATTCATGATTCTCTCCATCCTGTGGATTTATTCTCCGTTTTACTATATATGTTTTGCACCAGACAATTATCGCCCATATTGAGATTAAGTTAAAATATATATCCCAGTTGGGTCTATTTAAAAACGTGGAGGTTCTTATTTAGATCAATACCGGGAGTCAAAATGTTGACTCACATTAAAGCTTACGTTTAAATTCTATTGTCTTGGCAGTGCACTAAATCTAAAGATTGAATCTGGCAGCCCCCCAATACGACGGGACCGCAGGTTATTGTCTTAATTTAAGCCCAATGATAGCTTATGGCTTGTTTGACTCAAAATCCCGATTCCGAGCAACGGGGAATCGACAATTTACGCCCATCCGGGAAACTATTTCCGAACCACATGTAACAATATGCGTATTTCGTCGATCTGCGCACCGACACTTCATAAATAAACAATTATTATATTAAGTAATGATCTTTCGCGGATTATTAACTTCGAAAAAAAAAACATAGGGCCCGTGTCACGGTGTTTAATATTATTTTCCACCGTATTATATCATACATCAATTATATTGTATTAATGGGAAGCCAGTTCATGATCTGTTACGATCCCTGAACCACGGGACCACCGTGCCAGGGATCCACAAAATTTTTTCTTTACGTGCCAATTTGCCGAGTAGCTAAACGATACATTAAAAATTTCTAACGATTTACGTCTCGAGCATTATTTTTCTCCACATTCCCTTCGGCTTGTTTTGCCCCAACCTTTCATAAAAATTAATATGTATTTCTGGCAAGCGGATGAGGAATTGTCATCACCCGTTCGGCCGGAATTGTAAAATACTCTTGAAAATTTTTGGGGATTTGTAGCGCATCGATCAGTCCCGGTCAAAAATTTTTAATTTCTACCATCTGCAACGAAACGAGGCAACTTTTATTTTTTTTTTCGCCTAATATCGGAGTGCGGGAAAACCGTAAGAAAACGTTATCGACACGCGAGTTTTTCCTCGTCGACGACAGCACCGTGAAAAGTTGATTTTCAATTGACGGGCGCAGAGGGAGGGGGGGGGGGAAAAGGTCCGCTCTCGGAGACTGTACCTGAAATACAAAGAGGTGCAACGATTCGAGTTCGAACATTCGAAAAAAAGAGGATATTCGGTGATGGATGACGGGGGAAAAGGGATTTTTACCGCAGAGCCAGGGAAAAACCAGTAAAAGCGAATGTGAAAAGTCGCTGGCTTCCGGTATCGTTATAAAAGAAAAATTTCAAAATCTGAAATATTGTTTCCATTCACGCGAAGTTAGGGTCAAAGCGCGAAATTCATCATTCTTGCCGATGATTAATTAATGGCGAGACCTTTGCCGGGAGGCGAGGGACGAGAGAGGCGAAGCCCGAAGGAGAAAACAATGCAAAAAAAAAAAAAAAAAAAGAATGGAAATCTGCTTGCCAAGACATTTTCAGCATCTCCCGGATGGGAATGATGAAAATTCTGCTGACATGCATCATAAAAACCCTGTTTTAACCGAGGAAGCATGAAAAGAGGTAAACGGGGGTAGAAGGCAGAGAAATGGCAGCTCGGCAAACTCGAAACTTTTTTCCCTTTCCCGAACCTTTTTCGGGAGGCGTGAGGGTGTTTCTGAACCTTTTTCTTCTTCCTCCCCTCCGAAGGCATAATTCGGTTTACAGTTTTCATCTAGATGCAAAACCGACGGCGATATCTGTGAAAACGGCTTTCCCTCCGAATAATATTTCATTCAGAGGTTGAACGTGTGATGGGTTCGGATAAAATATGAATGAAGCTTGGGAATCTCAAACGGAAAGGTTCTGCCCGTGTTTTGAGGCAACAGAAATTTACGGGGCTCTTACTGCCACCCACGATATGATTAACCCTTGCAGAATTGCATTTGTTACACGCATCTGCATGAATCCAGCGCCTTTGCAAAGGAAAATTTCAACGAATAACCGGGCTACATGAAGATGCGCCATTTACTGGGTCTCACATTAAGAACTGCTGCAATTGAGCTTAGTCGTGGCTCAGTATGACATTGGCATATTTACGTGGCCCGTGCGCACTGGCGAAGGAGTCTATGCACTGCTAATGAGCGATGTGGGAAGAATCGACCGAACAAGAATTAACCAAAAAATCTACTGCATTAACAACAAGAGAGATTTGAGCTTGTACATAAACTCATCTAATTTTAGATTTTTGATATCAGCATTGTCGGCACACGGCTCTTTTGCATAATGGATAATTGATATTTAGAATGTGCTTCGTTTCTGCGAAAATTATTTCATTTTGCTGTGTATTTATCAAAGTACTTATGCGCGTATATAAAATTCAGTGCAGTAGCGCGTGCTATAACCAGTTTACTATACAAGCAACTGAATCTAAATATTCCATGCCATAAAGTTCATCATCCGCAACGACTAGTTCAAAGGTCGGGAAAATCTCAAACGTAAAATAAAAGCACTTTAGGAAAAACCTTACATTTACGGTCTTTAGCTATAGAGATGAGTTCACGAAAAAAAAAATAAAATAAAATAAAAATGCATAAGGAAATTCTAATTGTTGCATATATATGTATAACATGAGAAAAGCTGGATAATTTTTTTTTTTTTTAAATTAAATATTCACTACCTGAATTATGTAAATCAGTATAACGAATGCAGTAGGTTTTTCGAGAGATTTTGTTAGAACGTAATGTCTGATATATTTAAAAAAAAAAAAAATAATTTATGACATTGCAATGTTTATTCTATTAATAACAGGCAAAGTGATCATTCACTGCAAAAAAAAAATAAAACCTCCTTTTTTTCCGAAGCGGTTATTTCGAATGTACCTTCAGGTTAGGTTAGGAAAAACGTAACCAGAAACAAGGAGCCCCCGTTGTGGGTGAAGCTCAAAAACTTAACAATGTGAAACAATAAATTTTAGTCCACTGTTTTTGGGAAGAAAATTAAAATGTTGAGGGCATTTGAAATAGTAATGGAGATTAATGCAAACAAACGATTAACATTTTGAAATGCCAAAAGCTATAAATTAGTGACAAGGTGTGATATTACTTATGCACCCCACTCGCCTAACTTCCTTCATTATTCACTTATTAATTCATACAAATTTTGTTCATTCCACTTAAATAAAAAAAAAAAAATAAAAAATAAAAAACCAAAACATAAAAACTATAGCGAAAATATAATTATTAATTAGTACAACGAGGATGTGGTGCTTTTCAGGGTTAATAAAGCGGCACATCCAAATCTTAATTGTTGTAACTTAATCTTTCTTTTCATTTAAACAATTATTTTAATTGTTCTCTCTTTTTTTTCTCCATACATATTCATGCTGTTAATTTTATTATTTGACCTAAAAAGAAGGCAAGTTTTCTTTTTTTATTTCTCTCATTGAACAATTCTATTCACAACGGACTAAAATTATCGGCGGTAGATCGCATATCGACGATTTAAACTCTATGCGTATGCCCATATTGCTAAATTGTTGGCTTACATAACAGGGGATTAGGCATTTGCATATTAAAATAATAAAATTTCATAAAGGCAGATATGTTGACTAACCTTTTTGGCCCTATTTCAATAAGTTTATTTATATATACAAACTTCACAATATGTTTAGCCTTATATGGGAACGCAATTTATATGTTACTTTTCAGATAATTATTATTATTTATTTACTGAAGGCTTCATGTCCAAGAGAACGTTTGACGGTGATAAAAATTAAAAAAAACCTGATTCAGGAAAGATATTAAATTAGGAATTTACACGTTTCACGTGCGAATTTTGAATATCGACACTAAAGACGTCGCACTAAAATTCCGATTCGCGAGAGAATATGATCAGTGTGGCCAACGTTCCGCTTGCCGAAATTTCCAGAGTTAAAATGGATGCGCCTGGGCTCCTTGACTTCGCGGGGACACTTGGGGAAGGTGCGAAATTTCCTTCTCCGGATCGGACCAGTCCGACTTGCCAAAGAGTCGGAAAAAGCATTTCAACATTTTCATCCATTTCGCTCGGCAGAGGTCCTTTGGTAAAAGGTCGAAATCACAGCGTTCGCCAGTTCCTTTTTCCGAAACCGTGAAACCTACCGTTTGACATCTCGATTGAGAAAACCTGCAGAGACGCTGCAGAAGGACGCGGGATGCCTCAAACGGTGAAATGCGCCACAATCGGAGTCAAGCGGCTTAATCCCCTTCCGCTGTAAACGCGCAAAATCCGCAAATTTTTCACCGCCAGAAAGTTTCCCCGTAGATCGGGGCCGCGCCAAAATTTTGATGTTTCGACCCGGAAAAACTTCAGATTCGGCGTAGTAATAATAATAATAATAATATTCAATCTGATATACTCTCGCCACGTTCTTAGCGCCAAAAATTTTTTCCATTCGCCTCCCGAAAATTACGATTCAATCGAGCTCGTGCATTTTCGCTGGGCGAATCGCGCATCGTTCTCGAGCTCCCCGTTTACATTATTATTATTATCATCATCATTATCATTAGAACGGCTTGAAACCACGCCAAAAGGATTATAAAAGAGAATAGATAATTATTTCATTTAATCAAATAAGACGGCCAAAACTCGAAATCGGCTTCTAAATTAATGTAAAATAATTTTTTTCTACTTATTAATTATGCTAAAAAATTTTTATACAGACATAATTTTTTTTTATTTTTACATTTTACGGCTCCTTTGACGTGGAAATGGCAATCAAACAGAGGAAAAATTTTTCTTTTACATCTCTGCCCGTTTCATTTCTAATTAGTCATGAAGATATTTATATTATATATATATAGTTTTCTAAATCTGACAATATCGATCCGTCAACGTTTCCCATTAAAAATAATTACTCGGTCCGGGATAGGGCCTTGTCGACTTATCGGATTCGCATTAACTATCCTCGGGCAGAATAATAAATAATGCTTAAAAATTAATGTTAACCCAAGTTTAAGTGACGGAGAGCGGCCGAAAAGGAGGAAAAAAGTTCCCGAAATTTATTCCTTTTACGGTGTTCTCGTCGGATTTTGGACAATCTTTTTATTGCACGACATTCTTCCGGCAATATTTAAAACCCCGCAGGATCGTTTAGCGCGATTTAGTGTCGATTGGCGCAAAGCGGAGAGAAATGTGCGCGGTGTCGTATCTGGCGCGGAAATTTTTCCATTTTTTTCTCGCAAGCCTCTGGAGAAATTCAAATTAATTGCCTTTGAAAAAAATGCGGAGTCGCGGATGAGGACGGGGATCGGATCCGAATCTCGGAAGGCGGGAATTAATTGAGGTGTTGCGATCCGAATTTTCAGGTACGATGATTTATCAACCCGAAACGGCAGAAGGAAAAAGTAAAAAAAAAAAAAAAAAAAAAAAAAAAAAGAGGAACAAAAGTAAAATTAATAAAGCAAAGAAAAACGTACAAGAAAAGAGGAGAAAGATGGAAGAGATTGTTTGTTTTGGGTGGATATTATCAGGAGAATAAGGGAGTAATGGCGTGGAAAATTATGATCAACCCCTTCGTAAGACAGGGGAGGATTTCATAAATAACTGCCATTCTTATTGCGTCATAATATCAGATAACAAAACCTACAAGGGTGAATCTTTCTTTTATTATTATTATTTTTTTTTTTTTTCTTCGGCACATTCTGCCAGATTGGTTTTTTTTCTTTTTTCCTCTCCTTCCATCTTCATATCGATCATATTCACAAATGGCCATACATCATGCTACGTGAAGAATTGCCTCGTAAAAAGATTAGCGAGGGGGTTAAATATAATATTTCTCCGTGCTGAATCATCGCATTTGGTCATTGTCGGCAACCGTCCCTCGCCAGCGGCAATACCGGCAAATACCGAAGTATTTTTGTACATTCAATAAAAACCGTGTAACGATGAAAATATGTAAAATACGTGCGAGCCAAAAAACCGGCGAGTAATATACGTGGAAGATTTATTGTAAATGTATGTATATACTACTGGCGGTTATTATTATTATGATCGCAATTTTTAAATTAAGACATCACGGTTATGATAATTGAGGTGGATTCGAGCAACGCGCGAGAAAATGAGCAAAAACATAAGCAGTCTTTAATAATTTGCAAATTTTATTTACACCAGATTCATTTAATGTGAAGATGAACGGACCTGAAACTATTTTCAAGATAAGCAGCTCACACGTGAAAAACAATAAATCGTACGCGTTCGGAGAGCAGATTAAAATGTTTGCAGTTTGAAACTACAAAGGCAAAAAATTGATTGGGAAAAATTTAAAAAAGTCATTTAATAACTGAACATGAATTAAAAATATATATATACTTACAATTGGTGCAAAACAAAATATTTATTTTGAAATGATTATCTTTTTCTAGCCGTACAGCGCTTGGATTGCTGAAGTAAATTTAAATTAATCGCAATTTTTTATCCTTTGTTGCATATGTGTAATGTGTGTGTGTGTGTGTGTGTGTGTGCCCGCATGTATATTATGTAGCATAATATATCATTAAAAAAATGCTTAACGACAAATGCATACTTAAATTTCATAAACATAACTCAACATTCCACATTTTTAAAAAAAAAAAAAATCATTAATAATTTATTTTCATAAATTCAGTTGCGGAGGAAAAAAAAATTAACGAGGAAATATTTAAAATGAAAATAATGAAAAATTATTATAAAACTAACGCTTCTTGCTATAAATGAATCGCAGATAATATTCAAATCAAGCTCTCAAGGAAAAGAGCATTGTAATGTGAAAACATTTACAAAAATTATCCGCAGGTAAGCAAAAGTATTTTCTTATAAACTCATTGTTTTTTATATAATGAATAAATTATGGAAACCACTTTTCATATCAAGGATATAATGTTATCGCATGATAGTTACATTGGTAAGATTTTGTGATTAACTGATGAATTCCTTTCTCTATTATGTAAAAGTGTATAAATGTAAATATTTTTCTTTTGCAAAAACTTGTTATTGATACAAACGAAAATGTGTATTACATTTAAAAAATTTCCGAACCTGAAAAACTTTCATTCCGTTATCTACCAATAGCAAAGGATTTATGGCACCACTTTGCCACATAAAATATTAATATATACTTTTTGTACATCTTTTTCCTCAGCTGATCTAATCGATGATGAACAGATAATTTATTTTCATTAATAAGTATCAAGTCAAAATCAACTTTTTTTTTTTTTTTTTTTTTTTTTTTTTACTCGGGCAGATGTCTTAGCCCCCCCCATGAAGGGATGCTGAGATCTGGAGAAAGACCGACCCCGGGGGCAGGCGAATTCATCTCGGTTTGCCCGATGTTACTACCCAAAAATTTCGACTGAAGGAACTTTCCGGTCGCTTCTCGTTCCCCCGGAGGAAGTTGCCACGCCGCGAGAAAGCGGGAACTTCGGGGGAGACCGGAAACGGATAGGTGAACGCAGACCGAACGCCAACGTTTTAATGTGCGCTTAAACAAACTAAAACGAAAGATTTCCACTTGCCCGAAAGCGTGACGCCGAAGGGATAAAAAGCAAATTTTTATATACTTGCAGTTGGAAAGGAAAGGAATTGTGAAATGTATCACTTATTACACTTACGCTGCGCATTGTTTTTCGTAAGTTTCATCCCTTGCACACGCGTTGGATCACCCCAAGTGGGAATCGAAAACCCTCCGAACGATGCATTCACCTTTCAAAGCGCAATTTTTTAATGTTGGCATGCTTGAAGCATACGTGAAGCAGATTACATTGAAAATGCATTAATAGATAGTCGAACTGAATAACTTGCGCACAAGCCTTATGACTAATATATTGTTACGGATAAAAAATTATTTATACCGATGAATTTCCCGCTTAAAAGAAAATTTCAAGTCTCTCGCGTGGTTTTTTCTTTTTTTTTTTTTTTTTTTTTTTTTTACCATTTTACTCATTAAGTTCCGCTTTTTTCGCACGAATAAATACTTTGACGCTCATACAATTTAATTTTGTTGCCGTCGGTGATATTAGATAAACACATACATCCCAAATGTTTATCTTCGTATATGTAATAATGCCAGCATGAATACGTTAAAAAAAAAAATAAATAAATAAATAAATAAGATCAGCTGCGAATTTTTTAAAAGGGTAAGTGTTATGAAATATAAAATATTTCTGCGGTAACATAAATTTGTTTCATGTCTTTGTTGTGTAATAGAGTCCTATACCGGAGGTATTTTCTTTTTATGCAGCATAAACCGAATAAGAAGTTGTAAAAATGAACTTGTCAAAATAAATAACTCAAATAAGAGCTTATGAGCATCGGATTTATATCCATCCATTCGTATGTGTGTGTATATATATGTGTGCGTGTGCGTGTGCGTGTGTGTGTGTGTCTGCGCGCGTGCATGGGTAGGGAGGAAGAAGCGAGGTACGCGATAAATACACACTTATACAGTCGCAGATTATACGTTATGTAAAGGAGGAAACATTTTTGTTGTTGGAAAATTCAATATTTTACAGGAAAGCTCCGCATGAGGCGGTTGAAAACGGGAAAAGGGAAAAACCAATGTTGACATTCGCAAATATAAAATTCAAGAACATCGCACATAGTCACCCTAATATTTTCTTCGCTTTTCCAGCTCCCGGAAAAGCTTTGCCAAAAGGAATTCGAGTCGCGCCGCCGAGGTTTTTCCCTTCATATTTTTCTCGTCCGTACAATCATAATGGGAAAGGGAGAGTTTTCCACGTACGATTTAGCAGCGTGTTGCATCCCCGATTCCGCCGTGCATTCCGTGACGCACTGCAAACACATTGGAAAATATGAAATAATCCAATAAAACTTTTATCATTAATCGCAAGGCGAATCGTTTTAAAAAACGGAAAAATTAACTCTATCTTGCACGGGGGAAAAAATTCCCGATTTCATAATGCCCCTTTACATAATTATCTAAATGCTCTAAAAAAGAAAAAATATTAATATTTATGCAAAGATAAACTTCTTCGTTCGAGAAATAATATTTCCTGCAAGGGAATAATCGGTGGCTGCAACGAAATTTACTTTTATACATAATTACGCTTGCACCTTATCGTCTGATTGCAACTGAACCTAAATGAGCACTTTACAAAAGATTGATATAATAAATTGGCAAGGAAAAAAAGAGATTTATAGAAAAGTGAGAAAGTAATTTTTTACCTTAAATTTATTAAAGCCCAAAAGCTAATAATATAAAATTCTGGATTAATATCAAATATGCGGGTTTTATGCGGTTTCCATTATAAATTTCACGGAAGAGGCCTATCTTTCTTCATATCTTTTATATCTCTCACGTTAGAAATAAATATTACATGGAACAAGCGATATATCGGATGAGGATTGAATTTCTAAAACGATTGGAAGACCTCTTTCATTCACTTTGTACATAAAATATTGATATCTCCCATATTCTGTGAAATACAATTTTTAAGGTTTTTCTTATCCGAAAACTTCACTTTACCTCCGTTTGATTGTATCTCGGAGCTCCATCCGGATAAACTGACTTATGCCCTTCGGATAAAACATTTTTCAGCGGCCACCCGTGAAACTCGACACCGGAAGCGGGGGCTTTTCCGTGTCGCGTTTTTCCCGACGTCGGCGGCGCTTTCCGCCGATTCGAGTCCCGCGGATCTCGAACGGAGGGCAATCCGGAAGAGTCGGCAGGCGACCCCCTCCCCCACCCCCACAAAAACGGCCGAGCCTCCGCCGTTTTTCGGGTCGCTTTTAACGATTTCCGGGCGAAACGGAGCAAACTGCGCCGTCCGCATATGGATTTTATGACGGGAATCCATAAATCCGTTCCTCCCGGGAATCGTTTGATCTATTACGGCGGTGTCCATAATATTTTTGCGTCGCATTCCCTTGCCTTTTACAAAAATGGATTTGCTTCGGCAGCAATCGGTTTTTGCGGCTTCGCCCTTCAGCCGGCTCGTCCTCGCCCTGGGCCGCGGTTCTGACAGCCGGTAGGCTTTCCGGTTCCGGTTCGGGATCCCGAGATGAGGGGGCGGGGCGACGGACCGAGGCGGGAGGGCGCCGCGCTTCGAATTTTTCTTCTCCTTTCTTCCAGATCGGGCGAAATTCATCCGAGCCGGGAGGCGTCCGCCGCTCCGTCACGCGCGGAGTCAGCTTCGGCAATTCGATCCGGGATCATCGCGTTCGGTTTTTCAATTCCGCGGCGCACAAACGCAAACTTTTCGACCCGTACGCGAGCTCGGAAGGGATTTAAAATGTATTTTTCCACGGCGGAAAACTCACGCCCCGCCCCTCTCCCCCGCGTGCAGACGGGGACGATAAACGAACAATTAAAATCACGAAGGGAGCAAGGGGAATTAATGATCGGGGGCTTTTCGTTTCGCGAGCTTAGGGCCCCCCCTCGCAATCCCTCTGGGGCCCCTTTTCCAGCCCCGCCCGCGCACTCAATTAAATCTCCATTGGACCCGAATCGGAATGCCTTATAATGAAGGATAATTACTCATACTTTTCAAACCCCAAGAAGTGAAAATGTAAAATTTCTAGTGATAAATAATGAATATTTGTCACTGCCAGTAATGGGGTTATGATAACTAATGAGTGAAGCACATTTATCATTCACGCTGGTTGCCCTTGCAGGTCCCGCCGCAGCCGCTCCTGCTCCCCCTCCCCCCATCTCTTCGCTTTCTTTATTTAAGTTTTGGGGCCCTTTCCCCATTTTTCTCCTACCCTCCTCCCCCCGTACGGGGAAACTTCGTAATTGCTTGCTCCTTCCGGGGCCTGCGGTTCCCTCAACCGAGCGACATCCGGAGAATTTTCCCAATTATAGTCGTTCGCACCTTCGGGACAGAAAGTGAGGGGCGGGGGTTCCCCGAATGGGGAGGCGTCCGCGCGAAATGTCACCCAGATTAACCAATCTGTGCACGAGTTCGCGGGCAGCTATCGGATCCCTCCTCCCTCCATCCCACCCACACCCTTCGGGAAAAAAAAGGAAATTAACGAAACCCCCTCAAGGTACGTGGATTTTCCTTTCCCTTCCTCCCCCCTCCGTCCCGCCCTCTGATTAATTCCTGCTTCCGTCAGCAAAAACCTGAAACGAAATTATCATTAACCCGTTTTAGGTTTTTATTAATAACGCGCATGATCTAGACTCAGTCACGGCTTCGCTTATAAATTAAAGATTTTTGTGCCATGTAAGGGAAATAATTTACATATAGCGGCTATTAAAAACAATTTAATTGATAAAAATTAAATTATTGTACAATTAAAGGCTTATTGTTGTTTAATTTTTTGAATTAATTTTTTTTCCCCGTTTCCCGTCCTCTATGGAAGTGCCCTGGATTCGAATCGGGAAAACAAATCCCATTCATACGGGGAGGTAAATCGGATCCGCATTTCAGAAAGCTGCGCACGAAGCTTGCAGAAAGAAGAAAATGCCAGTCAAGCAATGCGATTTCTAGGGGCACAACAAAAACGCGGTAGCCTGACCGAAACGCGAAAAATGAAAAATTCAAATGCGGGAAAGGCATTTTCCGGTAACAATTTTCCATGTTTTTTTCCTCACCTAACCGAAACCAACAATTGAAGCAATCCCTTTCTTTGTCAGGCTTTCGGATGTAAGAGAGAAATATAAAAGGAGGAGAAACTTCAAGATTTTTTTTTTTTTTTTTTTTAATATTTCCAGAAGGAAAATAATTCGACTTTGCAAATGGGGTTTATTGGGTGGAACAAAAAAACATAAAAAGACTCTCTGTTACATTTATCAATTTAAAGATTTGCATAGCTTACGTTTCAATAAAGTCAATTTATAAATCCTAAAAAAAAAAGGCTTGACTTCCACCCCCCAGATAGCTGTTTCTGGTAGATGCCACGGGTATGGTTCGGGGGTTGAAAAAACGGAATTTTTTCTTCGTTATCGCCGACTTGGGGTCAAAATCAAGGAATCGTTCCTTGGGGATGAGATGGATTAGACAGATCATCGTGAAAATCGTAAAATATGCCTGCGTGTCCCATAAGGGCAGCACCTAAGCTTTATAATTCGCCCGAACGTTCTTCGCTAAAGGAAAAAAAAAAATATATATAACGAAGACGCTTCGCAGTGATGTAAAATAATAAAAGCATATTATGCTGTTACTGCGCTTTTATTTATGTATAATCCTGAGTAGTTCGTTAATCGATTGCTGACATTGACGGTAACGCTCGCTACTTCGGCATAGTCTGTACTTTATCGGGACTTTTGCTCCGCGACCGGTGTAACTCCTCGCACTATTTCGGTAACGCAGATAATGTCAGTTGCTCTCTAATTACAATGTAAAATACGGGCACCGTTTTCACAATAGCTTACGCGCAGATGGTTCAGTTCCGAATAACTCGAACTCTTACTTTGGACATCGGTGGAAAACATCGCGGCTTCCGCTGTCGGTCGCGCGACGACCTCCTCCCACAAGAAGAGACTTTGTGCTCTCAAAGAGTAAGACCCCCTGGAACAGTCCACGGATTTAAAACAATTCGTCGGGATGTCCCGTCGACACAATTCCTATGCAATTTTGTCGGCCATTAAATTCGGAATCAACATGTACGGTAAAATGTTTTCGGTTCTAAACCACAATTTACGGTAGACTACATCCTCTAACACATTATCTAACACGCCATTATAATGTATCGAAGAAGTGCTATAAAGATATATTGGTTTCGGCGAGTGACGGAAATATTTTAAACGATTGCCGAAACTTCGATGCTTGGCTTAAGGTCGCTGAATATACTGAATTTCTTTTTACACAGGGAAATGACGATATTAATGATAATAAAGTCAATAAGCTTTAAAGGGACCAGCGTCGATGCCTTCTCTTTTAGATACCATGTTATAACGTTATTATAAATAATTAGCCAAGTCTAATGCCTTATTCGAATTAATCTTAACGATTCCGGCACTTACAACTTCCTACATTTGGTTTTATTTTCCATCCACGTCCCGGGATCGAATGCCACAATCGCAGCGTGCGAGAATAATCAACTGAAGACGTATGTTGGCGCACTGGAATGAATTGGATTGATATAATCCATAAAGATGTATTGGTTGTAACTGACGTGCAGGATCGATCGGTTCCGAGCGAACCTGCATGTGCAGGTCACGAAGAGATTGTTGTCTTTATATGGAGATATATGAGGTTAGGGTTGGATCTCAGGTATTACACATAATGCAACGTGAGTAGCAACAACCAGAGTTGCGATCGGAGGAATAACATCGTGGCGCGCAACAATAACTTTTCGACAATTTTGAACCATTATGACCGGGAGGACACGTGCGCATGAAAGATCCATCCGTCCGTTAACACGTGGAAGACATTCATTTACACGTAATATTAAATCGAAATTTCGGAAGGGACCTGTCTCTGTGAACCGGGGATTAGTGAAAATAGCGATCGGATTTATTCTTTTGCGAAAGCATGGAGATCCATCTGAATTTTCCGGGCAAAACCTGCCATTCACATCAATTTCCGCATTCAAATTATCCACGGCTCCTGCCCGGCCGCGGATAATTATCCGGGGCACAGCTCTTCGGAGCATCTCTCCGAGAGAGGGAATAAAAATGTTCACTCCGTAATACTTCGGAACTGAAGATTTTTTGGGTTAAACGTGTTCGGCTTTACAATAAAAATTTCAAAAAAGATTTTCGGGCCTGGGAAAAAAATTTAGATTTCAACCATCGAAATCGGAATTTCTTTCCAAGGGAAGCGGTGCCCCCTTCGTGAATCGCCCCCCCGGAAGATCGTAAAATGCGAAACATCAGGGATTTAATCACAGTTTGCGATTTCGGGAGGATCATGCGGGGAGAGAAAGAAGACTCGGGCTGCGGCGAAAGAGGAAATTCTGGACGTTTTAGTACGGCGAAATAGCCCTCGGGGTGTTAAGGCCGAGTTTCGATGTTTCGACAGAAAAAAGCCAAATTGCAGCAGCAGGACAAAAGAATTGCTCCTTAAATGAAAGAATTCGCGGGCCAAATCCATCGGGTAAATCAGTTTAGGTTGCTCCCGGCATTCGCGGTACGATACGCGATTGTAAAATACTGTCGAAACATTGTTAATGCATTTTGATGCATCAACTTTTCATGCTTGAATCATTCGACTGCGGCCGTAGCACAAATCGTGGCCGCGGCGGCGGACGGAGAGTTTGCCCGGAGATCGGAGCGGATCAGCCGCACCCGGATCCGACGGGCCGAATATTTCGGGACGCGCTTTTCCGCCGGAGCGGCAGGTCTTCGGTCGGTCTCGACCCGACCTCCGGAAGGGAAGGCGTCAGGATCGCGAGGATCGCGGGACCGTTCGCCCGGAGAACGGTGCCCGAACGGCGCGGAAAAGCGGAAGCAGATCCCGTCCCGGGCGGGCGTCAGTTCCACGATTAAAATTCGACATTCATTTAGCTTTCCTCGGATCCGTGCATTAAATGCAAACACGGGAAAACGCATTGATTCCGGGGGAAGGGATGGAAAACGTTCGAAAGCGAAATCACTTTAAAATCCAAACCCTTCCAAAAGGAGAATTTTAAGCCTTTTAAGGCTAAAGGGACTCGTTTAATAAATCGTAAAGGGAAAGCGAAAATGACTAAAAAAGACGATGGAAATTTAATCTTGTCTAATACATCCGAGGGATTTTCCCGTTCCGTCCCGTGTCGGCGCGCAATTAAAAATTTTCCAAATCCTCTCCCGTTTGCTTCTTGCGGGAAACCTCCGCGGGCCGTTTCCCACATTTTGGGGAATGGCGATTTCCTTTGCGGGCGCCGCGACAAACAATAATAATGACAATAATAATAATAATAATCAGGCACGATGTCGCCCGCTGCAAAAATTAAAAAAAAACAATTAACTTGGAGCGAATTATTTGCTTACGCCGTTTTCCATTTTCGTGCCGCAGCGAAGTGCGGACGCGCAAAACGAAAGAAAGCAAACGGGTTAGCGAAGCGAGGGTGATTTTTATGAAGTGTCGGCAAAGAAAGGCCGAAAGAGCCCTCGGGGTGTTTGGATTCGCGGCGGGCGGCGGCCTTTTCCGGACCCCGCTTTTCCGGCGCGCAGTTTACATTTTTCGATCCGCGGCGAAAACCGGGGGCGCCTCGGAAAATCGCGCGGTTTAATCAAGCTCGTCTGCCGCCGAAAAAAAAAAAAATCCTCCCCCCCCTTCCCTCCCCTTTAAATCGCTGACCGTCCGACGGCGTATGTGGCAAATTCGTTAATCGCTCCTCGAGCCGGATTCGGACCCGTCTGCTGACGACGGCTTCGGAATAAAGAAAAACCGGCAGTGACGTATCTCGACGCAAGGGGCCATTTTATGTGTGGCTGCAAAGCGGGTTCTTTTCTGTGTTTTTTTTCTCTCTCTCTCTCTCTCTCTCCTTTTGTACAAATGCACAAAAGAAATGGGAACCGAACAGAAAAAAAAAAAAACATTATAAAAAGGGTTGTTGTAATGATCCTAAGGGCGGGGAATCAATTCAATACTCGATGAAGACAAATATGGAAGAAGATAAATCCCGGGATGAGAAAGACTCGCGTAAGTGGTATTAAGGCTCCGAAATGCGTTTCCAGGAGGGTTTTACACGCATAAAATGCGACGGCAAATCATTCGGTGGAGGTAAACAAAAAGAAAATGCAATATTTATGCGCGGCAAAAGGAATACGTGCATAAATTAATACGTCGCGTTGTACGCGGCAAGGAAAATGTAACGCATTTCCCTCGTCATGGCTAATAATCAATAATAATAATTAACCTGTGAAGATATACGGGTTCCGATTACCATCGATCCACCCAGTAGGCATTGTTTCGACTATGAAATGATCGTTGTAATGGTTTTTTTATGTTTTTTAATCGGATAATTGTAATTTTTGAATGATTCATATGCGGAATCACACGTCAATGACATGTGATAAAAGAACTGGTCAAACGATCGTGTTATTAAGTTCTCGCTTTTTGGGAACGACCTATTTGTCTTTTTTTTTTTTTTTTTTTTTTGAAATCTAATGGAATACATAATTTCAATATTCGGAGTTATGCTCCGGAGCCGAGCGGACGCATGCCGCGGTTGAACGCGGCTGGGAAACGGTCCCGAGGAGGGACGGTCCGAAAAGGCGCCTTCTGGAAAGGGTGGAAAACACCCGCGCGCTTCGAATGCCGAAGAAAGAAAAGGAAAACCACCTTCGGCGGGGGCGTTTCAACGAAGCAGCTTTACGCGAGAAGCGAACGTCGCGGATGGGACCGCGAGCGAGCGGCGACGGTGGGGGTGCGCGGTCTCGGGGCTGGAGGCCTGCCCCCGGAAGGGTGGACAACCCAAACCGGAGAGGGAGGCGCATCAAATGGTGCATAATCCGAGTGGAACCCGTAACTGTAATAAAATAACAAGCGATTGCAAAATTGCTGAAGATATAAAAATCAGATTGGCGAACGCGAATTTTATGGGCAAAAATCTGTAGAGTGAACGGATCCGGACGCGAAAAAGGGCCCGTGCTTTTATTGTCGGAAGGGTAAATTTTACATCTTCACCATAACGTGAAATGCGGGGGAGGGGGGGGGATCGGAACGCTGAGGGGGTTGAAAATGTGCTCGCATCTTCATGTCGGAAAATAAAAAAAAAAAATCAAACTTTTCGAGTACTGAACTTTTGCCCTTTTTGTCGCATCCGCTAAATTAACTTGTGCAGCAGACTCGAATTGAAAAGGATCGGGAATTTCGATCTCGGTACCTGCAACAGGGGCGCTTTTTCGGCTGAGGCATCCGCGACGGGGTCGCATCGGAATTCCCTGCCGGAGGAAGCTTTGCACATTGCTTGCAATCCCCGGATGCGGTCCAGTTCGACGGCAAATGCGCTCGGCGGAACTGACGTCAAAGGGACGGGCACTGCAAGGGAAACCGTACAAAGCCAATTTATTTTTTGGTGCGCTCGACGGCAGGACAGATGCATGTGAAGAATTACTCCGTGAACAATGAAAGAGTAAAAAAGATGAGACGAGCCCGGGAGAGGGACCGAGATGGGAGATGAGGATGACAGTTTTGTATGCGACAGTTTCCATTTTGAACAAAGTAAAACAAAATATGATCAACAAATAATGGTTATTTAATTTCACCTATAATAAACTTTCATGTCATGTTGTAATTGATGGCAGGGCAGACAATGGCACGGTCTATGTACATATTTTAATATGACGATATCATAAGGGACGATATTCCATTGGAAAGCACCCAGGCGTGTAATCCCTGGGCCCAGAGGTATAAGGCTTTTCGTACAGGATTATTCTTTTTATATTTTTGCTCCTGTAGATTTTGTGACACCCGCAGAGTTTAAGGGAAGCTGTTTCCTCCGACCCTGATTCTTTATACGTCACATTTACGTATAATGTATACTCATAATCGCTGTTATTAATATCATTTGTTATTCAATGTTGGAACACGCCCGATGCCGGTCGGTTTTTACGTTCCTTACATTTTACGAGCACTTTACGTTTGCCCGACTTCTTGCGAGGAGTTCGAGTATAGCAAATTATCTCTGCACTGTTTGATTTATGACGGATAAAATTTAAATATCTCTACAAATAAAAAGAATTGAACGAAAATAAAATAAATTGCCCTTTGTTTAGCTGACGGGCTTTGGAAAATCCTCCCGAATCGACACCAGTCAAACGACATTGGCACAATTGTCAGAAGATTACGGGAACGACAACAGGATCCCGGTTCCCCGGGTGAAAATGACTGAGAGGAAAATTACTGATACATCATTCGGAGGTTTTCATACCTTGAAAGTCCTTTCGCGCGAGAATGGGGGGATGTCGGCGGGGGAGGGGGTTGCGACAAAAACGCATTCACTTCGTGTCGACGTTATACGGCCCTGTCGTGGTAGAAGCTTCGTGTGGACATTAATGCTCGGGCAATATTTCCACTAGAATAAATTTCATTTTCCTTGTATTAAAGAAAGGAGGAAAAAAAAAATCAAAACGATTTGTATTAAAAAGCCTCGTAGCATGTAATTTGTATTAGGTAAGCTAAAAATGGTGAGTCTGACAGTTGCTGGTTGATATGTTGACAGAGGACACCCCTAAAGTGCACATATTGCATTTTTTTTAAACCCAAGTTTCCCCTGCACACTTTGGAGCACTTCTGACGTATGAAACATTACAGATGCAATGTAAGTGGGAGATAGTTTCGGTGTCATCAAGCCCCGGCAAGAAAATCCACTTTAATATCCGTAATTTTTATCAAAATTAAAAAAGGCTTTAAGTCGTTTTAATAACGTGAAAACGTCTTGTTTCCCTTATTCCGTTACGTTGCCTTAATCGTAATAACCCTATTAAAAAGAGTGCTCTTTAATATTTTCGTATGAAGGGCACTCGAACAAGTTTTCAAGTGGCATGACATGTAATGGATACCAATCATATTCAACCAAACAACCCTTCAGACAGTTTCTGGCCGGTTACAAACCCCCTTTTTGTCATGTATAAATATATTAAAAAGTGTCATCAGTATACTATCTAACATATCTTTTCATGTTGATACATATTCAAAACTAATTTCACGTTTTTCATTTATATATCTCAGACGCCATGTTTATTTAACAATGAATTCCTTTTTATTTTTTTCATTCTCGTTGTAATGGCAGTCGAGCTCCAATCGCAGGCCGTGGGTATCCCGGGCGAAAATTAAAAAAAAAAGCTCCTTTGAAGAATCTTTTTCTCGTTCAGCTAACGCTGCGGGGGCCGAAGCCACAGGAGAAGGCATAACAAATTTCGTTGCGTGTTCGAAATCGGGACGCTGAAGGCACAGCCTGCCCCACCCGAAGCACGTAAATTAAGGACCTGAATTTGCGACGGGCAAGAGCGTCAGTGGCATGACCTACTGTCGGAGATAACGTAATCGGTGCCTCCGGGATGACGCGCGCAGGGCCTTGACCAGGCGGAAAAGCCTATGCCGCGTTCAAAAACCGAACATAACTGTGAATGTGCGAAAATACATGTACTCCGACGAAGAACGCATCCTTTTGATGGGAGAGAAAAAAATGTCTGAAGACGCGAAAACGAGATTCGGGTTATTATTTTGGCTGCGGAGGACTGCAGCCAGACTCCTTAAAGGAAATTAATTATCAAAATTCCAATAATAACTTCATGTTAGGCGCTAAAACATTGGTGGCCAAATCGGATAACAAGATGTAACATCAAAAATATAACTACATTCATATTACGAACGAAGGAGTTGGAAACACACGTTTATAATTATTACATTCTCATGAAACCACCAGGCGAGATTCATATTTTTAATGAACTTTGTGTAATTATTTACGACATTGTTTGGCGTTACATGTAAACAAAAGATATATTTTCTATCGCCTTTCAATCAAGGCAATCAGAACGTTCTACGAATTGTAATAGAATTCATTGTGAATTCCCAGTCTTAGATTTCTTTATATATATATATATATATATATATATAAATACTTCGAGTGAACTAAAAATTGTTGTAATTATTTTAACTTTGCGTTGAATAAAATCAAATTTTCTAATCCAAAAGCGCATCCAAAGAGTGAAATTCTTTTAATGTACGCCGCTCGCGATACATCTGAGTAATAGTATAAGAACAGAATCCAATTTGGCCCATATTCAACACCAATTATTATTAACATTTAGATAATTTTTCTCTGAAACATCTCGCAATTAGATCAAATTCGCCTTCCCCATAGTTTCAAAAAGTTTAAAAAGGTTAACGAAAGGATGAAACGAAAGGATGATTAATGAAAGGATTTTCATTTTTTTCTTTTTTTCTTTCTTTTTTTAATCCTCTTTTCATGTACATCAAAATCAGCCTTTTCGTGTTTTATCGCTTTCTTTTATAGAATTGCAATATTATAAATTTTATTCACCTTTTTTTTTTTTTTTTTTTTTTTTTTTTTATCATCATCAAATGAATAAAAAGACGTTGTAAAATAAAAGCAGTTCAATAAAACTGATTTATGCCAATCTGTACATTATAAGATCTTGAAACTGCTAATTTCAAGAATATTATAAAGGATGAAATGTGTATAAAGGTTATAAAATTATAACATTTTACCCATGCTGAAATCGTAAAAAGGTTAAACATTTTGAACAGTTATTTATCTATGAGAAACCTTCTGTACAACTAAACGGATTTGATGTCTGTCAATCCGCAGATATTCTTTTTAGATAAATTTTATACACGCATTAAAATCCGATACTTTTATGCGATTCATAATGGGTTCCCATTAAATATGGTTATACATCTTATTTGATTTATACTATGATATTTTTCTTTTTTTAAAGAAATGAAAATGTGAGTTAAACTTTCGTTTTTGTTTATAAAGCTGTAGCACATATCAGACGAGATTGCTGTGATTTAGGCTTGTGCCTTTTTCTAAGACTATGAAAATGATTCTAGAGCGTTTAATATTTGCGCGCGTGTGTGTGTACCAAATCTTACTTGTTTATCACTGTCGCCTTACCTCCTGATCCTTGTCATAATATAAATTTTATCTACAATACATTTCATTCACATCAAGAAGCGTATTAAGTTTAGACGATTTCTTGTATTGGCATTCTGCCGTCTTCTTTTTGCCGGCACCATTTATACAAGTTAATTGTTTGATGCCAAACGTCATATCTGACCGATTTCTTTCTCAGCGGCAGAAAAATCCGAATAGAAAAATAAATTTATAGTTGTAAACGGTTGCAGCCGGTGATTTCGGTTGTCATACGCTGCAGACGGAAGACACACCATCGGTTTAATCCGAAGATGGAGAGGTTTGGGATTCTTCCGCGGGAAATGTGTTCCTCATCACACGGAGTCACACACATATAAACAAATGAAAACAAATCGGATTACAATATATTAATACGTCTTGAGATCTCTTTGAAAACCGTCCAAGGGATCCTTCGGGAGTTTAAAGATGCCGCGGCTTTGGGTCGAAAAGGTTTTCTTTCAATCGTTAGGGGTGGCGATCAAGAACGCATCGACGAGTGGACACCTCAGATGATTTTACCTTCAGACGAAGTCGTAAACGATCGGTCAATGCGTAAGTCACATCGGATCTGGAACTTATTCAGCGTTGCAATCCTAAATGCATTGAGGATTAACCGGAACAGTCTCGTCTCGGGAAACACTCAAATGGCAAGCAATGTGCAAAGGGCGTGATGGAAAACCTTACCGAATACGGCCAATTCCCTTCGTGTCGTGTCGCTCCCTAACAGGGCACAGATCCTGAAGTTAATTGAACCTAGAGATACATCGCAAATCCACCGCTTTCAACGTGCATTCTTCATATCTAAAATGCGAAATGATTTACAAATGATGTTTAGAAAGTAGAAATTCTTACGAAAATATCTAATGCTGCCCCCGTTTGCTGCGTTTCCTGATTGCAACGGATTTTTCCGACGTGCCGTGCATCGCGGAGTGCACCAAAGCACCTTTGCACTGACCCTAACAATCCAAAGAAGGAAGTCCGCATTTAATCCATTCCCAAAGACTTTACATTTAATCATAATCAAATGAAATGCACATTCATCCGGTACCGGTGTTATGATTGGAAATAAAATTTAACTTCTAGACGGGTTGTAGTTTTCTTTTTTTTAAGAGTTAATGCCATCAAGCGCTTTAATATGAGCCTGCTTAAAATAAATGATATCTAAATATGAGGACAAACGAGTTTCCGATAAAATACATAGGAGAATAACATTTCGAGAAGATAACCGCATTTTATATTGAAAATAACCTAAATATGTCAGGGTATAGAATTTTTTTTTCCCCCCAAGTTACTTTCGTTTAAATAAATAATATTTAATATTACGTATCCGCGAACTCCATGAGTAGGAAATATAATAACGAAGTGTGTCAGTGCGTTGTGGATTCATAGAGAACGGAGGAGACGGGACAGGTTTAGCGGCAAACCAACTTTCTTATTACGCCCCGGTGAATCTACCTCGCGATGTCGATCAAACGCGAAACTACGCGGGCGACATCGATCATTAGGTAAGAGCCACCCTCGCGTCAGACAGCGGGACGGGGTTCGCCGTAAGAGGCACCCTAAGGGGTGGATTTCGGATGTTCGAAAATAAATACCGAAGCCTGGGTAGATTTACCCGGTGTCGCGCCCGAAACCGGGGGGAGGGAAGGGCGACTCTCTCGATGGCTCAAACGAATCCGAAAAACGGTCAAATAAATGAAAATCGGTCCGAAAAACGGGCTCCAGAGGAAAAATTTAAATTTTGGGCGAGCAGAAAAAAAAACACGCGCCGAATATTCGACAGCAGCAGCATTCGCCTCGATCGACAAAGCTGATGGGAGTCACCCGGCTTGGAAAAAGAGGAGATGAAGGCGAGGAGACTTCGAAGGAGAAGAAATGGTCTCTCATGGTGGATGAATACATTGTCGGGGGCTCTAAACCGTGAAGTAAGAAAAAGGTAATAAATCCTTTAATTTAATTTTGGATGAGAATTATATGATTCTCATCCAAAATTAATATATCTCCCACGACATTTGGAGTTAAGTTCGGATGGCTTTAATATCCGATCACAATCTGAGGCAAACTAACTGAATAATCTGCGATCTAATCTTCTCTTTAAAGATCGGATCTTTAACGTATGCGACGCAGCGCCGATGCCCCGTTCCTGCATTCGACTGTGATTGCGCCTTTTTTTTCCGACCGCGACGCGTAAGACGGATCCGTCTCCTCGCGTCGTGCACGGCAGGGAAAAGGCGACGGTCGCGTTACCCGGACGAAGGCACAGCTTCGCGGATGTGCGCGGTCAGATCTTGAGTGCCAGCAGTACCGGCTATGAATTTTCAGGAGGAAATCTTTAACCCGACGCCGAGTGCTGAAAGTGAACTGCGTGGTCACATTAATGACGGACACGTAAACTAAAGTTAATTGGGCCGTTTTCATGTCGCGAATGCAGAACTAACCTCATCACGATGGCTCGACGAGTGTGCGACAAACGGAAAATATGTTTGGTCATTTGCGCTAAAAATTTTCAAAAATATATTATATAAATAGACGAAATATTTAAATGCCACCGTTTAAATGATTCATAAAATGAAAGATTAAAAATATTATTTTAACTGTATAGATTTCTCTCTCTCAAAATAATATATTTCACCGAGCGAATGCCTTGGATAAAGCTATTTCAAATATATGCCGAAGGTCTATATTATGTGGATGCGAATGATATAAAAAAATTGTTATTCTGCCAAAGAAGAGAAGATTCAAAATTCTTTGTGAAATTCTTCATAAGAATTATTAATGATACATCGGGGAGCTTTGGCACTATGTTTTTTTTTGGATGTACATATACATAATTATTCCCAGTTTCACAAAGTACTCGCTCGAGCTTTTCCCACGTTTCTAGCTATAAATTTTTTCCCCAATTCTTTCTCGCTATCGCTGTTCATTTTGCCTAATTTAAACGCGGCCCAAATTTATTTGCCGCAAACGATATGGAAAAAGCTCCGCGAAAAGGTAGCGAGACAATAATGAAAAATAAGTACGTCCCGTGGAAATTATGAAAGATTTATCTTCCCAATCTGCTTGCTACATGCCGGAGACGCGGTTCGCCAGGGAATTCGGATGTATTCGCCTTAAAAAGGAGCACGCAGCGAATGGTCCGCGGTCGCATCACAACGCAGAAGCTGAGCTTAGGTAGCCGACAGAAGTCGAGTAACAGATAAAAGGAAAAAAAAAAAAAAAAAAAGTCAAAAATTCTTTTATTCCTTTTCTCCTCCTTCAAGCCACAGAGTGGGGAAAAGCAAAAACCTGTCCCACAATGCCACCAAATTGAAATGCTCTAATGAAATATCAGAGAATCACCAATGCGAGACGAAGGAAAAATGAAATCACGTCACTTAAAAAATAATTTTAATATAAGAAAAGAAAAAAAAAAATTATAATTCATTCATTTTAAAGATACTGCCGAATAGATTTTGCCATGCACGAGCCCAGCATCAAACCATTTCCACCACGTCTAAAGAATTAACGCAAGACAAATATAAATATTATTATATCTTCGATGTTTTGCGAGGAGAGAGACTAATTTTATTTGCGTCTTATTCCTCATAAGGGATGCTTACAGCTGAATCATCCTTAGCTGCCGTTTCCTGCAGGTATCGCAGTTTGGCATTTTCCGCGATTTTCCGTCAGAGCTGTGGGAGTCGGTTGTTGCCAGAGCAAGAAGAACGGAAGGAAAATGAAATCGTCCTTATTTATTAATAATTAAGAGGGCATTATGAATACCAAGTAGGTCGTGACTCAAATAATTACCAAAATATTAATATTGTATTTTTAATACTATAATGTTTCTCAGAAACGGTTATGGTTCATTTGTTAATAATATCAGGTATTTAGGTTGAAATTATTGTGTTCTTTAAACCGCATTTTTCAATATATTATAAACTTTCAGGGGCTTCGGAGTTTCATCTTTTCAGGTATGCCCCGTCGCGCAGAGGTTTATGAAATTCGACCCGTGAGACATGCGTCCGCACGTGCCGAACCTTTCGACCTTCATGCCGCGATTCACCTGACCGGATCGAGGCTGTCGGAAAATTGGAAAGTTGTGAATCCCCGCTGTCGGAGGGACGTAAACCCTGCCGGAGCGGACACCGATCGCACTTTCTGCGTTTTTGATCCCTCCGGCGCTTGAATTTTTCCAAATGGAAAAAGGCGAACGCAAATTCGCGGGCCATACCCGCGGATTAATCCCTCAACTCTTATCCGCCGTTCCTTAGCCCGCTGCCGCCTTTTTCCATCGCCCGAATCGAGCATCAGGCTTTTTCAAGTTTCCCGGTGAGTGATTCGCCGAGGGGATATTTCAGATCTATCAGGTAACGCCGTTTCAAATGGAACAAATCAACCAAAGAAATTCATTACGAGACCAATTATTAATCAAATATTAAACGCGCTTTTTATCCGCCCAAAAAATGTAAGAATGGAGAGTTAAAATGCATTAATGAACAACACCATCAACGTGAAAAGAAGGACCTGGGATCGTTTTCTGGTAGAAGAATGGAAATCTTGTGGAAGAAGCGAATTAAAAAGATACTTTTCAATGGGAATTCATTTTACCAACCAAGGCCGCATCAAATCATACTTTTTGTTGCCTTTGGGATTTGGTGACTCCAGACGTCGACTGCCGCGTCTTTCTCGTGCTTTTCCATCCGCCTCCGGCGAAGAGGATCGCGCCCCGGACGAAAGCAGGAGTCGAACCCGAAGGGTTGCACGTCGGAAGAGCCGAGGGTTCGAAGCTGAACTAAAAAGGAAGTCCTCCTCCTCGGGGAAAATCTACATCGAAATGGGGATTGTGCGACGATCTAAGGAAGAAGAAGGAAAAGCTCTTACGGCCAAGGATGATGTCCAAACACATTTGCGTATGATATGCCGCAGATGTGAAAAACCGAAAATCCACGGAGCATTAAGATATAATCATTAACGAAATTTAGGGGAAAAATGTGTTACCAACAAATGTCAAAATTTATTTATTCCAATACATTTAAAAATCTCTATTTACAACTTCGCTAACAGCCCAAATGGGATACCGCCTAATGCTCCGTAATGGGCACTTCCTCGGGATTGGGGAAGATGCTTCCTCGAGCCTTTTTCAGGTTCCGTGGCCGGACATTCTAATCGCCCATAAATAAGGGACTGCTCATGCCAAAGTTCTCCGTGTTAAACGGGCATACTCTGTCAAGTGCTCGATCTATTTCAGTTTGCGTTATGCCATCAATGAGCATTTGTCCCAGTATATATCATCTTGATTAAGTGTCTTGGAAGTGTTGTCCTTAATCATTGTTTAAAATCCATCCTTTTTCATCATTTGATCAAAGGATTTTCACGCAATACTCAAAAATTATGACTTTTGAAATTTTCAAAGACAAATTTTTTTCTGCTGTTGTTTCGAGAATCCATCACAGACAACCTATTTTTAAACCTCTTAATGTAAAAATACATGCGTTCAAGCGATTTATTTCGCCTATGATGCATTATAGTTGTTTGAACCTCTCCCCCCCCCCCCCTCGGAGGGTCTTTCTGTCATCCTCTAATGCTGCAGTAATCATAAATATATATATTATTAAAAGTATGAAATTATTTTAAGAACGGATTAATCGCACGTTTGAAATTAAATTCTTTTCGTCAATATTACGAACGTTTCTTTTCGAAAATACATGAACAATTCGATTTTGCCTTCAAAAAAAATTTTACTATTTACCGCAGCAGGATCGCTATAACCCAGGCCTTACGTTAGAAAACTCAGAAATCTTTTATAACCGAACTTAGCCCGCTTCGTAAAGAGTGTTATTCTTATTACAGAGACTATTTTCCTAAAGGTTTGCCACTACCTGCGTTTTTTTTGTGAGAAGTTTTTAATCAAAAACACTTCAAAAACGAAATTCCTTACAACTATCAAACTTTTATTGGTTTTTCCCTTTTTGGAATAACTCTCTAAACTATTACTGTTTTTCCAAAAATATGACATGGAACCGGGCATTATATTAATGAGCGCCGGAATTTTGGAAGGATTTTTTTCATTTTCATTCTGAAAAAATAATGGCAATAAATATCCCTTAAAAACAGGAGTCAAATTGGAATTGAGTAGCGAAGTTGCCGAGACGTATATATAAGTGAATATATGTATATTTTTTTCCATTGAAGAGGGAAGAACGGAAATTAGGGATGATGCCGTGAGAGTAAGCCCCGAGCAATTATCGGTTAGAAAAGTCCGGGAGTTCCTTGCCCAGGCTTAAAACATGCAAAACCATCGGAACGAACCCAAAGCTGAAAGGTTTAATAAAATTCCTCACACATCGGTGCCATTATATTAAAAAGGAGCATTATAATCTTATTAGCAGTAGCATGTTAGTTATCTAGTCATGCATGGTAATGAAATGATTCGCGATCAAACGGGGGTAGCTTCTGCATCAACCCTGCGAGCAGCCATACTCGGTGCTCCTTTCCCAGCCTCCCAGTTTTGTTGCCTTTCCAGCCTTTTTTCCCCTTCCTCTTTCTGCGATCCCTTTCAACCCGTTACTTTCCTGTATCGGAAAAGGAAAAGGGGGGAAAAAAAAAAAAGAAGAGAAGCTATCGGAGGCATCGCCCAAAAACCGATGTTAATCCGAATCTCGAAGGGCTCCGGCACGGAAAAGGAAAGAAAGTTTGGATAAAAAGGAAAAGCCTTTCTCTTTGATGTACGGCAACGGTCGTAAAACGTTCTTCGTTACGGGCTCCAGTGCGAGGGTCATCAACTCTTCAACTTCCCATCCTGTATGCCGTTGCCTTTACGAAACTCGCGCACTTCTGTTGCAAATTTTTTTGTTTTACACTTACAAATTTACCGAAGAAGCTGTCGGGCTTTCATTTTGGAATTCGGCCGGAAGCCGAACTTTATGCATCCTTTCCCCCGCCCTGACCCAACCTGAAGAAGTGGCAGTTGTCTCCGAACCGTTTGATGGTCGCACTTTTCAGGCAAAAGTTTCCGGGATTTGGTGCGGTTCAAATCGTTTCGGTCGCGACTCGCTTTTAAGTCAAATGCCCGCCACGCACTCGCGTCAAACGGTCCCGGCACCACTGCCGTTGCTTTTATCCGCATCCGACATCAGCAATGGAACGCTGCGGAGGCAGACAGACTCGGGTGCCTCTGGGCGTTCGAGGCGAATCAAGAAAATGTTAATTTTGGGCCTTTTCTTAAAAGAAATTTCATTCCCCACGAGAGGGTAACTAATCGGGTAAACAGAACGGTGGGGAGCCATCTTCAACAGCCACTTCTGGAGCTAAATCGAGTCATTAATGAAAAGGGCTTCAACGAGGACCAGAAAAAGAGACGCTTTAACTCCCTGTAATTATCTTCGCCTTAACTGTACACATTAGATAAAACTTTATAATTAATTTATAGATTGGTTCATAAATCAATACTACGCTGTGACAAGCTGACGTTGAACTATGAAAATTCGTTTTCCGTCGCTTTTTATGACATTTTCCGAGCTTCCGCTGTTCAACGTTCCTGCTGATCCGCGTAAATGGCAATGCCGGTTCGTGTGATCTTATGCAGTCCGGCATCGTACCTGAGTTCGTCCCCGAGGCCGTGGTTGCGACAAGTATCGCCGATTCCTTTGTATCGTCGCCCGGTTAAAACGCACTCCGCTTATAATGAATGGAAAATATTCCCTTTAGATAACGCGCTTTGATAAAAGAACATTTTGTCTTTCACCTGGCCGTTATTCTATGTAAATGCTCAACTCCGCTCGACAATGGTTGTCGCTCTAAGGCGTGCTAATAGCGTCTGGTCACGTCATAAACCATACAAAAAGGTTTCAACCCCCGAAAAAACCCGGGTCTGGGGTTTTGCTTCTGGGACTGAAAGCAATATTCATACTCAAAAATATAACCGTGCATTTCGACTTAAAACTCGACCGGGAAGTATCTTTTCTCAATAATTCTCCTATTTTTAAGCCCCGTGTTAAACCATACATGATGCATGTTGCAACTTTTGTTTGGGTAATTTGTCTTCATGATTGTGTTGCTATGATCCTGTCGGGCACGCGTCCCCGTAGTATGTGAGTTTATAAATCAAATATGCGCTCGACTGAGCGATCCGACTATGGTCAATTGCAGATTTATGCATTGTCAAAAACTACAACGTAAAACAATTTGTAATTATTAGCGACTATTTTTAAGGTGAAAAATTTCCTCTCGGCACATTTATGCCAACTGGAAACTAGATAAAAGGCAAAACTTTGAAACATTAAGTAAGGAATCATTTCACTTTACATGCGAATAAGACAAACGTGCATATACATACTAAATTATTACTAGCAACTGATCTTTTGGCCAAATAAATTTTTAAACAATTGATCTATACCTGATTTAATTTACGAACTGAAATGTATTTGTGTAAGTATTGCGAATTTTGTATCTGATAGTTCAACAGAAATCGGTTTTTTTTTTTTTTTTTTTTTTTTTACGTATAACGCATAAAAGTAAGGAATTTGACATTTATTATAATCTATGTCCTCGTTCTGACATTTAAATACACTAAATTGTAATATTTTTCATCACAGATATTTTAAAATCATATTATTCCAGAGGATTTCTTTCAATTGTTATTTCTTACCGGTAATTCTGCTGAAAGATTTGATATAAATTGTGGCATGTGCAAAAAATATATCTAAATGATATTTTAAAACCGAACACCTGAGCTATATTATTTATTGTAATACGATATTATTAATTATAAATACTAAAAATCCTATGGGAAAATAGTAGATAAAAATCTGAACATAAATGGAAATGTAAATGAAATATTTGCGATGTTACCTGTAAAATTATATATGCATGTTCATACAAACAATTTTTGACTTAAAAAAATTTGCAAATGTTACAGAATATATTGCAAATGATGTAATTTTAAATACTTTAGGAAGAAACATATTTAAAAGTTTCTTCGGTTATTAAAATATGGCTATGAATTTTTAAATTTTATGACAACCGAAATATAAAAGTTAAATTAAATTTTTATTTTTTATTTCAGATAAGAGTTGTATTGCAATTCAAAAAAAAAATTCGATTGTACATCAATGAAAAGCAGTTTTTCTTTATGATTTAATAGGCATCGAATTGTGGGGACCGAGAAAATTTGAAAATGTTACCAAAGCTTCTGTAATGAAAAATCTGTCGATTGCCCTTTTGTAATCGGTAAAACGAATATTTCACATAAAAACTATTTTGTATATAAAAGAAAATTTTCCCGATGGTTTTTTTTTTTCTCTCACTTTTCAATATATAATAAAATGGAGAGGGTGTCGGCGATGTATATTGAAAGAGATACCATTTGCCAGGTAAAGTGTTGTTCACTTTATTAATATTTACATCCCCTGGGTACTTAGGCACGCAAATCATAAAAAAAAAAGTATCTTTTTTGTCGACAGATTTTGGAAATATTCTTTTACAACCGAAAAAATAAGGCGGCAAAGTAAAAGGAGACACTTTATAACCACTTTGTAACAAATCCGGCGGGTGAATCACATCGGCTCGACATACGTCACATCCCTTTTTCTCTTTGGCGTATGCGGATTATGCGACAAATCGGACGTTTTCTTGGATTTTTCCCGCGGCAGCAGCAGCAGCAGCCGCTGATGCGACAGAAAAAGAAAAGGAAGATGGTCCCGTTCACGTTTCCCGTCACAAAACCTCGCGTCGCGCTAGATGCGAATGCTTAAATCTCGGGGCGGACTTACCATTTGCGGGCGCGGAGCTCATCTGCAGGTCCAGGGCGGCCACTTGGTCCTCCTCATCGTCCAGGTGCCTGATCGGTCTCGCCTGCTTCCTTCGGGACATTTTCATGCAAACTTCCGCAAGCGGATTTCGGTCGCGCCGGCCGCTGCCCGGAGTCGACCGAAACGTTCCCCTGCTAACACCGAGAATCCTGAGCTTTTGGATGCGGCATCAAAAAGCGATTCCCTCTCTCTCCCGGTCAGTTCTCCTTTATCCTTATCCTGCCGATCGGGAAACGGAAGAAGACGAAGAAAAAGAAAGAGAAGAAAAAAAAATTTTTTTTTTTTTTCCTTCCTCGGCCTCTTGGAAAGGAAAAAATGAAAATGTCAGTTTGACGTGAACACAAACCCGGAATGACTTTTACAGAATTCTGTTGTGTTGTTTTTCTTATTCTTGTTTTTCCCGAAAGAACCCCCTCCCTTCGGAAAACTACCCTTAATTTATCCTCATGTCCAGCAAATCTGCGCAGGTCCCGTTTATGATTATAAAATATAGACGCTGCCGATTATGATAATAATATTGTCCTCTCTTTTCATTTTGGCGGCTGCGCCAAAAAATGAAAATCTAAGGGGGGAAAAATAAATGTCCGGTCGACGATTTTCCCTGCTTCCTCATCGGCGGCCATCGGATGCCCCCGTAGCCGCGAGTGACCGCGTCTTCGCACCGCTCGCACGGCACCGCATCCCGTCGGTGAAGCGAAACGAAAATTGCCGACAAATCCGCAAAAAACGGAAAATCAGGAATTAATTTTTCACGCGGCAACCGAGTTTTTCCCTCGCGAAGCGACAGTAAAATTTTGTGCGCATTCAGAAACCATCAAAGGGGAAAAAAAAAAAACTCCCGTCCGAGATGTTTTTCTGCCGACACCACGTACAAGACTGGCCATGCGGACGCCGTCAGGCCGGGCGTGTCTAAAACCGCGCGAGGGGAGGCTCGACCAATCGGATCGAGGCTCGCGGCGAAAGAGGGGAAATTGTAGGGGGTTAACAATTTTTAGGCAAACTTGATTTTTCATTCAACATGTGAACTCAGGTGAGAGAGGAGCGAGCTCCTTTCACGAATTTATTTTTACTTTTCAGGGGACGACGGGGGGGGGGGACGGGGAGAGGCTTCGGGGGCTCCGTCCCGCGAGCGTCATCTCCCACGAAAATTTCCTCTCGCTTAGCACCTCCGCGACCGCGGGCAACGGGACGATTTCCCTTGCCGCGGCAACCGGTTGCCCTGCCCGAAACGCAGAAAAACTTCATTCCGGCCTGGTCGAATCGGAGTTTCCGGTTGGCGGGAAGCATTTCGCAGAGCCTCCGGGACGAGCTCGAGAGATGCCGGAACCGCCTTTTGAGTCCCCGAATTCGCCAAGAGGTTAATTAAAAAAACGTTCCAATCCCCTCGGAAATGGGTAAGGGTGCGCACAGCGAAAAAGCGAGGATTCGGAAAGCTGCGCCTCCGGCCGGGGAAATTTTTAAATTTTCAAACTCGGTAAATCGGGTACGGCTTCGGAGATTGCCGCGGTGAAAAAAAGGAAAACCTTTGATTTAGTTCGCCGGAGCCGGGCGCAAGATCCGTCACGTAGGCCGGAACGGTGGGGAAAATATTCGCCTATCCGCGTCGAAGACGCCTCTGCATTTGGACGCCTCGGAATGGCGAAATGGCGAAAAACTGCCAATTCCATGATTAATGAACTCAACGGGATTCGTTCCCCGTAAGATTCGTCGATGCTTTATCCGTCTTCCGTCTAATTTCTCTCGCGTCGTCTGCAAGAGGTTAGTCGCGGCTTTTGTCTGGTGCCGGATTCCGGTGCGACAAAATTTGCTTTTCCGCTTCCGCTCCGAATCCATTTCTTTTCGTGAAAAACGCCGGTCGACCACCTTGCCGCCCCCGGGAAAAATAGCCAAAATGAATGTTGAAATATGAAGATATTTGAACGCACACACGCACGCGAGAGAATGTACAGTAAATCACCCGTCCTTAGGCCATTTATCATATTGTCATACACTTCAAATAAAACGAGAGACGTTGCCCTTTCCTTTCAATAAACTTTTACAACCATCAACATAAAAAGGATGAAAGGAGAAAGCTGGCAGGGCCCTTTGCCCCAGATTCCTTTCCTTTTTCGACTTTACCAGCGCAATTTCGCTTCCCCTCGGCTCCTTTCTCGCTCTTTTATGGAGGTTTCCTTCGGTGATTTTTTTCTCGCTGCCTTTTTACCCCGTCCACGCGATCGGATCTCCGGGACGATCAAAATTCCGAAAAAAAGCCAAGGGCCGCCTTTTATTATCGTTATGAATGGGCTTCCCAAAGCGAAAAGTTGGCATTCGCGTTGAAGTCAATAAAAATTTCCAAAATGAGTTCTTTTGCCGCAAAAGCGGGTCCGGGACGTTGTCCGAAGCGAAAGACTTTCCGAAATTAACGATTTTCCCGGTTCGCCCGGGGAAATATGGGAAAACGAGAAGTCCCGCGCTCTAAACGGAGAGAAAAATGCTTTTTTTTTTTTTTTTTTTTTTTTAACGGATCTTTTATATTTTTAAGAAAATTATTTAAAGTTCAACAAATTTTTTTTAGAATTTTACACATCAACCGCCGTTGCAAATGAGAGGTATCAAGGCATTTACATTGTTTCTTAAAATCTCGGCGATTTTTTCTCTTTTTTCTTATTCACAAATTTGGTTAGCATTTCCGAGTCACGTTCGATCGTGGAATTGGAAAATATATGTATATATATATATATATTTTCTCCGGGAACGATCCGATCAAGACAAGAATTTTGTGCCTGATTTTGAGCGTGAAAGTTTTCTCGGGACGGCAAAATTCCTCGCAATCATGTTAAATGACTTCGAGCGGACGGACGGACGTCCAAGACGTGGATGCAGAAAATGTATCATTAACGGATGATAACATAATTACGGGTATTGCAACAAGCGAATTTCTTTCTTCTTCTTCTTTTTTTTTCCCCCCCCCCTTTTAAACTTTGCCTTTCATCTTTGGAAATTTAATGTTGGCAGAGATCCGCGTGGATTTTCCCTCGCCGGCTATTCGAACGCGGAAATTTTCCAACCCGACGAGAAAAGATCGCCCGGGACAACCTCCCGGAAACATTTAGCGGCGGCGGCGACCGAGTCCTTCCCCGGGCGAACCTTCCTCGTTCGCCGGACATACGGGGAAAAAAATTCTGCCACCGATAAAGTGGAAAATTGCAGCACCGAGAGAATAATGCACCTTAAATTAAGCAGGGGATGAAATAAAAGGGTGGAAAAATACTCCTTCAACAACAGGGGGTGAATAACTAAGGATTGCATTTATGCCAACTATTAAATATCGGTTCCTTTTTATCATTCCGAATGTGTGATTGCACCGTAAAAAAAATTTACGAATGCTAACAAAAATTTTGCGTTTTCATTTAAAGCGTTGCATATACACACATGGATGGCTGGCTGGCGAATTTAAGGGTTTATTATGAAAGGGGCTTCACGATGAAATAATATCTGGAAGCCCCGCTCGCGATATGTGATATAATATCGAGGGAATCATATTTTATTTTTCAGCGCCGAAGCCTTATTTCCTGCTCTGTAGCCAGGTAGTGAACTTGCGCCCCGTCAAAAACCGATATTTCGAGAGGGAATGTTCACACTGCAACGAAATGATGAATTCATATCATTGTTATAACTCTATTAAAATGTTATTTACTACGGCGAAGCGGGAAGTTGTCGTCTCTGCTGTCATCTTTTTTGTTGCGAAGGGCATCGTATTTTGTTGTTATCCATTTGCTCTCGTTCATTCCTTGCCTTCCCAGATTGTTTTTCCGTTCGTTGGTCGGTCAGTAGGTGTGGTAAGACGTTCGCCGTTGTTTCGTACCGCGGTGCGATTGGAAATATTTGTCGAACTTTAAAAATGTTTTCATTTTTTGCACTTCCCAAGCCAGCACCTACCACAATAATTTAATTAAATTTACGATCAGCAAACAAGTTTTAAATAGTCATCGATATAAGCAAACTCGAAACCGATTAATATTGGTGCGTTAAAAAATTCGTGTTTTTGAAATCAATAAGCATACATATTTATACGTATAAATTTGATATTGATGTATATGGTTATTATAAATAAAAAAAATGTAACGTGAAATGTACGTAAAGACTGCGTTATTGCAGATTTCATACGTTCGCATTTATTGATTGTATACAATAATTTATCATTTAAGTCTATTGTCTAAAAATCAAAGGGTCGAACCGTTGAAATGAGCAATTATATAACTAACTTTTCGAAGGGTTGGTCTCAGCTATTTCTATTTTGCTGACTTCAAAATTTCCAAGTCATTCAACTTCAATTAGTTAAAAAGAAAATTTAAAGTAATTCAATTTTCAAACTTTTGCATTAAACTGAAGGAATTCAGATTATGAGAGTATATAAAATTTGTTGGCCTGCTTCTGCACATTCGTGAACGGCCTTTGAAAACGATAAATATAAATGTAATTATCCAAGTAACATAAGCCCGCTCGCATCTCTTGCATTGCGAAAGAAATTATTGTTTATCTCTGTTATTTTTAATTCTTTCTCTCCACCGGTCATTTGCAACAAAGATGTTTCCTGCGCATAACCCGACGTGCGAATTGCTTATGGGCAAATGCCGCCGGATGAAAAGCGCCCAAAGATTTGGAGTTCGAACCAGCATCCGACCGGGATTTTTTAAAAAAAAACAGAAAAGAAACCTTCAAGTGATCATGCCGCGCGGCGTCTCTGCCTCAAATTAATGTTTTTTAATTGGTGTCATCCCAATCCGACCCTGGTTCGTACAAAAAGCGTGCATTGCACGTGGCAAGACCCCCTCGAGCTCCAGCTCCAAATCTTTTATTACGCCTAATTACAACCGGAGGGAATGATTGTTTTAGACTAATTCGCACTGCAGTGACTAATATCTCTGGTAATGGCAATTTGGGAAAAACGGAAAATCAGTTGATGAAAACTGATACCGCGTCGAAGGCAATAATGTTCGGGGAATAAAAAAAAAAAAAAAAAGTTGCTTAGATACCAAGCAAGAGGTTAGTTTGTATATTTCAGCAGTTTCTAGCTGTGAAG
>JAOWBB010000008.1:3767760-3785499 GCA_028565995.1 Ricinus marginatus | reverse complement strand
GTAAAAAAAAAAAAAAAAAAAAAAAAAAAAAAAAAAAAAGGAGGAGGAAAACGTCTTAAGCAGAAGAAAAATGGATATGTGAAATATAAAAACGGTTTTTGAATCCATTGGGAATTTAATGGCTTACATCTGTCAAAAAGTAATGAGAAGACTAAAAGGAACAAGCATCATATACAAATACAACCACCAATAACTTTTTCTTCGGGGCCGATTTATCAATATCAGCCCTTGTCAAGGCTTTATAATGTTTCAATTTTATAACTTTATCCCAGGGTGAAAAGACGGAATCCGCTCCGGAGTTCCCCGGAAAGGCTCCCGAACCTTACGTTTCCCTTTTTGCCTTCGCACCGCAGCGTAAGAAGCTGACGGGGAAAATTTTCCGCCCAAAAATTCCGAATTCCATCCGACTTCGATATCCCGAATTGTGCGTAAGAAGAAAAAAAAAAAAAAAATTTTATTCTCATACGGTGAAAATCATGCGAGATTTTTCCTTTTTGTTTTTTATTCTTTTTAATATTCTGCTTTATAAAGTATTGGACGTCGAAAATAAAATTGGCACAGAACATTTGCATGTAAAACACAGACGTGGAAAATACTAAAGATAAATACATAAAAACTACAATTTTTTACCATCAAATCGTAATATCCGGACGGCCTTCATGCGAGATTTCCACTTCAACAATATTTTAAATTCCATTCTTTATATTACACATATATTTTGAAATCTTTTTTTTTTTTTTTTATTGAATTCAAGTGAAATATATTGGTCGTAAAATATACAATTAAATTATTTTCAACTCCGATTGCGCTCTTTCTTCGGCCACTGTGAAATCACGGTTTACATACATTAATATTAAAGCATCATAATATTTATCACCTACGAATCTTTACGAGAGCTCTTAAGTTTCGGAACACTGGGACTTCTGCCTTTTTAAAAGCTCTCGTCAGACGGGGGAGAGAGCCTTGTTTTGTGCAGGCGAAAGCTCAACGAGCGACGTCCTTTTGAACCTGGGCGAGGGCAAACACGAACCCACCTGACTTCGGGCCGGGATTTCGTGGAGGCAGCGCGATTTTCGGCTGCAGAGGAACTTTCGCAAGCTTTCCCGGCTCGTATCCGCTCCCGAGCGTTGGATTCGGACCAAATTTTCAAAATAAAAAAAAAAAAAAAAATCTGCTGAAAGCTCTCTCGGTATTGCATTTGAGATCATTTTAGCAACGAATCCAATCCATTAATTCTTATAAAACCATGTGTGAATTTCCATAAGTTTTCATGGCATTTCCATATGCCCACAGCATTAACCCCCTCCCCGAGAGAGGAATTTTAAGAAAGGCTTCATCTCCATATGGTTTACCCCGCCGAAGCAATTCATTTTACGGATAAAATAATTTTTTAAAAGTTCTAAATCGACTTCGTTTTTATGAGGGAAAATGAAATTACTTACTTCTTTAAATTATGACGAGATTTAGTAAATGAAATGGATTTTCATCCACTTCAAACCCCGGCATTTTCAAGCCCGCGCCCCCGCCCCCTCCCCCCCCCCCACGATCGCTGGAACCACGACACCCCCAACCTTCCGCAGCCGCCGTTTGAAATCGACGTACTCCACGGATTCCCGCTTTCTGTCCCTTTTGAAAGGCGCATTTTATTATCGCCGTTTTTAAACGCTTTTCGAGGCGGCGTCCGAAGCGTTCGCGTTATTAACCGTACCTGACCGGATGAAATGAACGGAGAGAGAGGGAAAAAAAAAGAAAAAAAAAAAAATTTTTTTTTTCCCCCCGCATCTCACGGCGCAGATTCGGGAAATGCCACTTCGAGAGATTTAATTTACGTTTGTCCGAAGTTAAATGCGTGAGCTGCGGGTCGCCGGAACGGAGTGCGGACCGACTCCTACATCCACCGTTTGCCCGGTGATGTATGGGTGCATAAGGAATCCGAAGAATCACGTTGATGGACGTATTGGTGGGTCCACGCCGAGACGTCAATTTCCACCGTTGTGAAATTCCGGTGTTGCGT
This sequence comes from Ricinus marginatus, assembly GCA_028565995.1. Classification (NCBI taxonomy): domain Eukaryota; kingdom Metazoa; phylum Arthropoda; class Insecta; order Psocodea; family Ricinidae; genus Ricinus; species Ricinus marginatus. The sequence goes on along the minus strand of JAOWBB010000008.1, from coordinate 3,783,485 downwards.
CTAAAATTTAAAAGCGAAGCAACGTGATATTAAAGTTAATTTTCGGAGCGCTTTCGTATCCCTCCGCGTTTTTTATAATAAGATGTTTCTGCCGTGAAATGTGAATTCGTGGCACGAATTTTCAAAGATTTTTCCCCGCATTCGGAATGGGTAACAAAACAAAAAAAAAAAAAAAAAAAAATTTCCCGACTGAATAATTGCCCCCCTTTCGACGCTGACATTCCAACTCGGTTGATTTTTATGTCATTCATTCCGAATCCGCATGCAAAATCATTCATTCCGATGGCCTGCGATTAATAATGGATAGGAAAACGTTTCATGCCTTTCAAATTGCAAGTAAACTGAAGCGGAATTTCCGGAGGTTGCAGGGGAATTTTGCGGGGAAAATTCCAAAATTGGATTTTTTTTTTTTCCCCTTTTCCGCCTTTCCTTAAAGCACTCATGAACTTTTCTTAATTATATTTTAAGCCTTTTTCCCTTAAGAAATTGTTCCTTCGTTCGCATTACTCCGGTAATGGGATTTTAATTGATTCCCATGCAGGACATAACAATTCGCCATGATAATGTCGAAGGAAGGCTCTCTCGGGGGCAGCTTTTTCTTTTCCGTTCTTCGCCCTCACATCTCTCCGCAATGCTCCGGTCTTGGAAATTTTAATTTTGTCCTTACGGAACGAGCCTCGGTTTCAAAAACTTGTTTCATTAATGGAAGGCGATCGAAAATTCCTCGGGCGGGTCCGTTCGAACGGACCCGCATCGGCCCACGGACCGCTAGGGCAGGGACGTTAAAACGTTCTGCATAAGCTCCGACGAATCTGGACGAATTTGGCGGCGTTAACTTCGGGAGAACGTGCGTTTCATCTGTCGGATTGGTGTATGTCCCTTCGACCAATCGAAATATTTCCTTTCTTTTTTGACCGGGAAAGTTTTTATTACCGAAAATGAATAAGTGATACACTGGTGACCCATTTAGGAAAAATGGAGTTGATCGATTGCAATAAGGGATGAGGATAGTTTCATAAGAGTTAATGGTCTGAGCATTGTGACACATGCAGGGGATTTTTACCCCAAAATCAATCGATAGACAGTGAAACACTGAACGCAGTCTGCTTCGGTGCGTTTTCCTTCCGTTTCCTCTTCCCCAAAATGAAATTTTCCTTTTTTTTTTTTTTTTTCCTTCGGTGAATTATTGCAACCCAACGGGATACGTAAATAACGGGCTTTTGTTGCGACTTAAGAACTGTCGGAAGGGCAAAATTCTTCTTTGATTTTCGTCGCTTATAATAACGGAGGGCGTTCGCCTTCGAAATGACACGACGGTTTAGAATAATAAAAATATTTTGAAAACCACCGCAGCCGTTTCCCACATTTGCTGGAAACCCAAATGTGCCGAATAATAAAAAAGGGCGTGAGCTTTTTTTACGATTCGAACATTCCGGACAAAAAAAAAAAAACCCGAAAGATATTTAATTTTTGATGGATTTCCACCGCAAATTTTTCAGATTTATATTGCTTTAATACAGTGAAAAGCTTTTTTCAAAGCTCGTCTTTGATGTTGGATCAATAAGCAACGCGTTTTCGGATTTTTCTCACAAGAACAATCTTTATTTTCGACTCCACGGCAAAAATGGCGACTCCCTTGCAAAAAAAAAAAAAAAATGCTGAAATAAAATACCTCTGGAGATAACTTGTGCATTTCAAAATATTGCCCCGCGATAGCTCCGGGGAGGGATTTTGTTTTAAAATGCTAATTAGATCATTAATTAAAGTCGGAGGAAATCAAATCTTCAAAATAAAAAGTCGATCAGCGATTCAGCGATTGAAAGCTGCAGGAGCGCCGAATGTGCGCGTTACCTACCTCAAAATAAAGGGACGAGGGAGATTTTTCCCTCGCGGCAGCGGGAAAGAGAAGCAATGCCGGGGGATGAAAGGCAACAGAAAATTTACGTGACGAGGTAAGTGAACGCCCCTCGGGTGGCATTCCATACCGGCAGCAGCGCAACGCAGGTCTCGTAAATGCTCTTATCCAGCGACGCGGCCGCTCCAGACGTTCCGTTGCCCGGTGTCAAACCGGGGCCCGTACAATAATCCCCGGCATTAATTAGGGTCAAAGTTAGTTTTGCGGGAAATAATAAGCGATGGGATTAGGAGCCGCTTGGAGCCTCAGTTTTTCCGAGATAACTTCCCGGGATTTTTCCACCCGACACTCTCCTTTTATATTTTCTCCCTAATCTCTTGATTCGTTTTTAAGCCTCCTCACGAAACGTTTTTTTTTTTTTTTCCTCTCCTTCGATTAATCGCTGCTGTTTCCTCGGGGGAACGGCTCAGGTTTCGGACGGACGGCGGGTGGGAAGGGAAACTGTGACCGGGGCGCCCCACGTCCGAACCCCGGGGCGTCGCGCAGATGCTTCCGCGTCCGCGGAGATCCGGCATTAAGCCCGCTTTTAAAAATTCATTCCGCCGGCAAAGGCACGAAGCTCAAAAAGCCAAAATGAAAATATTGGAGGGAGGGAGAAAAAAAAAAAAAATCTTTTCTCCGACTTTTAGGGCAGATATAAAGTTTCGCTCAAGTGACCCTCCTGAAAGGAGGTAGTCCCCAAGGTATAAGAAGAACCACCGTAATTGCTGACTTATGGACTTGTCTTTATTGACCGAGACCTTAGCTGACCCTTCATTTACTTGCTTCGATTCAGTGTGCAGCTCTCATTTTGCAGGACCCGTCTTATTGTTTACTGTTATATGTAAAAGTCTAATATTAAATGGATCCCCAGGCTCAACTAAAAGTATCGCATTTTATGAATTTTACATCAACGAGATGAAATTTGATTTTTCTTTCTTTTTTTTTTTTTTTTTTTTTCTCTCCAGAAATATCTTCCATCGCAGCGAAGGAGGAAAAAAAAACTGTTGGAGGTTGAATGATTTCGGTTTTTTATGATTTCACTAGGCAATGGATATTGTTTCAGGGCTTAAAACTTCAATAAGTTTTCCTTTCTCATAAATTGGGGACATCCTCCTTTTCAAATAATATTTTTTTCTACTCTCAGATTTTCCTTCCTTCTTGAAAATATATGCAATATTTACTCTTTTGAAAAGTTTATGGCAAGAAAAAAAAAAAAAGAAAATTCAAACACCGCAAAGGATAATTTCTTGAAATTAATCTTGCATGAATCCTTTTGAAATACATTTTCAGCCATAAAATAAATATATATATATATATGGTAAAAGTTTTACATCGGCCGTGCATAATTTTAGACATAAATAACGTGGGTCCTCCTTATATCGTAGAAGTATCTTATTTGAAAATGGTTTACGAAATAACCAAGTGGGAAATTAATTTTTAACAATGTTAATTTTTAATTATTTTGAATTGTTAAATTTTTGATTTTATTAATTTTTCATAATGGATCGTTTCGTCGGATCGAAAGGATTCCTACCTACTCAGATGGGCCCTCTAATAAGTCTTTTGGGCCCGCACTCGATTAAACTTGTATTGGAGGTTAATTATTTCTTATTCAAATAAATGATTTCGGATTTATTTTAAAATCAGCTACCCTTGTAAAAATGCTCTTCTTTAATTTACTTATTCCCATTATTCGTCTATTTCAATTTATAAAATTTATAATTTTCATTCCATTCCATTCGTTTCATTCAATTAATTAAAATCAATTCAAAATACACAGCAGAAGACGATTTCGGAAGGAAACTTTTCCGATGATTTTTTTTTTATCCAAACATTGATTATCCCCAGAATGATAAATTTAGATTTTTTTTCTTTTTTCCCTTGCCTTTGTGCTTACTTTAAATAATTTCTGTATCGATTTTTGAAGGGCCTGAGCTTTTGTAAATTGCTCTTTGGTTTATATTTTTCTTAATAGAATCCTCAATGAGAAAGGAGTTGGAAATGATTTTCGGCATGTTGAAATTAAATATTCGGAAATTGCAAATTTCCGTTGCATTCAAGGGGTTTCCGGTGGAAAAGGGCGGCAGATGAAAAAGCAGAATCGAGACCGCGTAAGAAGGCTGTAAGAAGGTAAACGGAGAAAAAGCGGTTCGCTGAAGCTGAATTTGAAAAAGTTCGCTTTATAAAATGAATGAAAAGCTAAGTAGCTGCCCGGTTTTTAACCACAAATAAATATTTGAGAAGGTTAGGGGATGGCGGGGAAGCCATAACAAGAACCATGTGAAATAAATCTCTTTAAAACAGCAATTTTTTTTTTTTTTTTTTTTTTTTAAAGAATTAAATAAGCCGCGCCAAAAAAGGCCGAATCTTAGCAAGAAAACATCGAACGCTGTATCCAGTTGCTGAAAGGCCCTCAACCGTTTTGCACTTTTTCATAATTCTTTCCTTTACCCACCTACAGCGGGCCCCTTACAGCAGATTTTTGATTTCCGAATAATAATCCTCAGGAAAAAAAGCTTACGAAAATCGATTTTTGCTCTAATCCAAAATCGTTGCTAAAGCCTCACAACTGGTTGCAATTCGGGACATTTCCTTTGGTTTGATAAGTTTTAAAAATTCATCCTCGTTTTATGATGACGAGGAAAATTGCCACGGGATATGGACGCCATTTGGGATTATATTTGCTTGCCTCGCTCGAATCTCCTCGGAATTAATATCGCAGGTTTCTCGTGTGTTTCTGTCAAAAGGACAGAGAATTTTATTTTCAGCTATTAGCAGTGTTAATGAGTCGTTCAGGCGAAAAGTGGCTTGATTGATGCCAAAACCGAATGCGAGAGAATTCGAGGCATTTCCTTCAGAACGCTTCCATTCGCGCCTTTTGAATGCATCCGAATGATACACAAAAATGATCGGTTTTCAATAGGTGGAAGTTCGCGGAGAGGGCGGAAAAAGCCGAAAGACGGCACCAGACCCCAAAATATTTAAATTTCAAACGGAAAATTAATAAGCGATAACCCCCGGTTAATAACAAGGGAATCCAATTTGAAATTTAATAGAAGGGAATGGCGGATAATAATCCATTCCGCTATATCCGATGGATGAATGCCATTCGGGGATCTGATTTCCTTATAATAAAAGTGATTTAATCCGGAATTAACTCGGGCTTTGAGGGCAGGAGGCAACAGCAGGTTAAATTAGGCGCAATCTCATGAGAAATATGAGAAGGGTAGTTCATAATTGGCACCCATCAACCCCCTCAGTCATTATCTTCGCCATTACTTTGTCTCGGGAAGATTTCTTCTTTCTTTTTGGAGGGAATGGCAGAAAGCTTCTACAGCTAAATGGGCGTACTCGTTTCATGGGGTTTTTTTCCTTTCCGTCAGTCTTCATTTCTGTCATTTAATTAGGAGTTTTCGAAACGGGAGGTTAGATGGGTTTCTTCTGCTGGCCCCTTCTGCATTTTCTACTTAAAATCGAAACTCTCCTAACTTCGAATTATCGAATTTTCCACTCTTCTCCCGGGAATCTGGTCACCCGTCCAAATGCGATGTCCCTCGAGAAAGGCGACGGTTTTCCCGCGTGCTCCGACCTTTGGCATCCACGAGTGGATATTTCTTCGATTGTAATGAGGCACTTCGCCGTGCAAAAGGAAACGGAATTAGAACAATGAAGGAAAGACAATATTAAAATAGTGAAAACAGGAACGTAATCTTTTAAAATTTCCTGTCTTAACACGTAATTTCAATCTAATGTTAATGGATAATTAATTTCGTAGAGTTTTTGAAGTATGACATTTAAAATAAAGACTAGGAAAATGCAAAGCTGAGGGAGATGGAAAGAGCGGGTAAAGTGCCGCGCTATCAGGTTCCAACGCGTCAAAAAGGAAAATATCCGAAAAGTCAAACGTAGAAAGGTTGAGATCCGGGAATTAAGCAAAATATGAGATAATGTCTGGCTTAGCGAGACGCCAACTTCAAAATTTTCAGTTGTTGCCTTTTTCAAAAGGATTCGTGAAATTTAAGAAGGAGCTGAACAGCTTTTCAGACTTCACGAGTTAAGATATTTAACCAATTTTCAGCATCCAACGCTTTCGCACACCACTCTTAAAGCGGGAAATGCTCAACCCATTTCGGAGAAGGTGACTGCAACTTAACACGTATGAAACCTTGGAAAAAGCTGTGGGAAAATGTCTGGAAACCGGGGTCGGAATCCGCTGCTGCATGATTCGCCGTCAGCAAAAGACGTCGCGTTACACATCAGAAACTGCATTATGACTTTGCGCGCGTACCTTTGTCAAACGTGCAGGGAATATCGCCCAGGCGGCCGAGTTGTAATTTCGAAATTCGCGGGGAGACATGAATCGCAGCATCCCTCCACTGATCCAGGTTGCAGCGGCAATGAGACACACAAATCTGAACTTTTCCTTTTCGAAAGGCTCTTCCCTTTTCCTTCATTGTTCATCCCATAAATAAATTAATGAGAAGCGGAGATAAGCTTCTTACAGTCTCGCTCTTATTCCTGGATATCTCCTCCTTCGTGTACTTTGACTTGAATTCTCATAAGTTTCCGCTAGTTTAAGTATTAAATGCTATGCGAAAATCATCAGATTTCTGAATCGGGTTTTTATTTTCTTTCTTCTCACGTGGCGAAGTTTTTGCAGCACAATTTGCCGATGTAAAATTCCTTTGTTTGCCATCCAAACGTCGACCTATGAAGCCACGTAATAAATATATCAAACATGACCTATGAAGCCGTCAACTTTTATGAACCCAAAAAAGCTAGTGATTAACTGCTATGCTGTATAATTAATAACTAAAATTAAAACTCTAACATTGAGGATTTTATTTACTTTATTGTTATATTGAAATAAAATTCATTTTTCACCCTTCAAAGGATTAACCCTGCCGTACAAGACATGTCAATTTTCATTTTCAGCATAAAAGGCTTAAAATAAAAGAATATTTTTTTTTTCCTCAATTTTAATCCGTTCTCTCCATACAAATGTACATTTTCTTACAGCTCGTGAATTTTCGCTGGAGCTAGATTGTGAAATGATAAAACCGATTTTACCTTTCCCCTTCCCGCCGAAAACTTGAATTTAGGTTTTTCAATGTGCTTTTCAAAATGAGAAAATTTAGGTGAAATAACAGCCACGCGCGCATCCGGATCTAACTCCGAGGAATTGAATTAAGGGATGATTTCCTATCCCTTGTTCAGATACGTGGATAATCATTCAGGGATGAAAGAACAAACGGATGTAACAGCGCAATGATCACGCCCAAGTTATCCGAAGTTGGGGTTGAGGGTTGAAAAGTTTCAGCTCAAACTGCAAGACCTGGAAAATTCAGATGAAATTGAAATTAAAAAATAAGGGTAGATTGAGAAAGGAGTCGGAAGGGGTGGCGATGCATTCGAGGGTAACAAATATTGACGAGTATTAAAAACCTCTCAGATTATCTCACTAACTAATCAAAATATTGTATAACAGGAATCACTTCTTTTGTTGACTTATAAGGGTTGAGTTGAGGGTGGAAAAAAGAAAAATCTTTTTTTCCCTTTAAATAATAAGATGATTTCAGGAAAGATGTTTATCTACATTGGATTAATTAATTAAAACATTTTAATTTTTTTCTTAAATCCAGCATAATGGACGGAACTCTTAACATTGAACATTGCGGATGGTGTTAAAGTGACGTCAACATCGAAATTCAAAAAATATATTTTTTTTCATATCCTATAACGTATAAATAACCTTTACACTTAATCTTACTTATAAATCCTCGGTCATTAAACGCTTGCGAGCGGGTTTATCTAATATTTAGCAAATAATAAGTGGCCCGTATTCGGAGAGGCTGAAATACTTTGCCCATTGCTAAGAGCAAATTTCACACTTGATCGTTAAAAAAGTTAAACTCGGAACCATTACACCTACTATTCGATAAAAACATATAAATAACTGGTTTTCGCATAAATAAACTCATTATCTACCAATTGTGTATGAAAACTTGATGATGGAAGCTTATAATAAAGTTTGCCTTTCAAGTTTGAAAATACGCATTATTAAAAGGTCGGAAATGTATTTAATACCTAAGCGTATAAATTTAAGCGTTCGAAAAAAAAATTTGATTAATCACATAATCCAACGATAATAAATAGAAATTTTTTTTTTCGCACTAAACATTTTTTGCAGACTTTTACGTACATTTTTAGAGTTATTTTTCTTAGATGAATAAAAAGCGTTTTTACGATTCCAGTAAAAGTATCTTAAATATAAGATAAAGTTGATTTATTTTCATTAAAAATGGGTGCGAAGTATGACGGTGCGACAGGTATATAAATATGAATTAAGAATGTTAAAAGCCGCCCGAAACCATACCCTTAAGACAGAATATTTCTTTTCGTCCCCAATTTTCACCTGCCCCGGTTGCTGGTTTCTTATTTCCGTGTACAGGTCGAAATTTATAACGTTCATCATATTTCACGTGTTAATTCCTGGGATATCCACGAAACAGGTGAATTAATAATTTCCCAGGTACTTTTTACACCTGGAACACATAAAACACGGTCAATGAGTATGTATCTCCCGATTGTACAACGTTGTTCAACACGGCAAACCACTCAGACTCAGGTGTCTCAATCGTGTACCCTCTCCTTCGCGCCGAAAACGGAATTATATCCAATTTCTATGATGTATCGGAAAAGCGTGTTACATGGGGACTTCCGCCGAGAGTCCTCTTCCGCTTTGTTTTTGTTTGCGTTTCCCGTTTGGCTGCATCGATACCCGCCAACTTTTCTTGAGTCGGGGGATTAGCGGCGGAAGACCGAGGATGAATTTTGATGAAATTAACGCCGCGGAAATGTTTTTCCCATTACGTGATGGAGCCCGTCATCGAATCCGCCACGTTCCCCTAAGGGAGGGGGGTTTTCGGGGGGAGGGGGGAGGAGCGAGATTTAAATCGAAAATTCAAAACTTTTGACGTCGGAAAAACTCGTTTTCCCTTTTTCCGAATTTCTCCCCTTACGCATTAAGTTTTTGAGCACGATTCGGAGGAGTCCGAGCGCACCTCCGATCCGGCAAACTGAAATCAATTTCAAACCCGCGGTACTCGATTAAATGACTTAATCCTTCTGTGCTCCCCACAATTTCCCGCATTCCGGATCGGTCCCTTGGAGGCGAGTTGAAAAACTGAAGAATGGTAGCAAATTCATTTAAACGAGAGCCATTTACTCATTAAGAACACATTAATCACTTCCGCTGCTGAATTATTTCCAAGAGGCGACTGAAAAAAAAAAAAAAAAAATATGAAAAATGAGACCGGCCGACGCGTCGCAGTGTCCGAGGCATGAAAATCTATCACCGTCCGTTCTGTCGTTAGCGAAACAAGGGTGCTGAGCAGGATGAAAATCTCGATATTGAACTTTCTGATGATTTTAATATAAAAAGGAGAAAGGAATCATGTCGTGGATCTTCCGATGTGGATATCCGGGTAAAGCGACACCCATAAGCAGGCCGCAAAAATCGAAACCCATGACGGCATTGCCTCAACCGAAAAGTTCTCTACCCCGAACGTTTAACATAAACCCAAGCAAACAAGGCCATTAGTTATTATAATTAGTGGTATTTATTATCATTGCAATTAGCCGAACACAAAAGATTATAATTATGCTTTTATGAAAACCTAAACGATCTCACTCATAATAAGAATTTCCGACCAGGAAGTCGCTTAGCGGGGGTTTCGAGCATCCCATTATACAATTTCGTACCATGGAATCGTATCATCTGCAGGTTTTCATGTCTACCCAACACAAATTCATTTACATACAAAGAAAAAATTCGTCTGCTCGTCTCACGTTTTTGCCTTAAACGTTATTTTCCTTTCTCTTTAAGCGCATTTGAATATGCCTTATTTCAATTCCTAACGCAAATTAAAATACGTATGTGAACATATTTCTTATAAGCTGTAACACATACATGCAGCTGCGCTTTATATTGTAATTATTTTACTTTACATTGCGTATGGAAAAGATAAATTTTTTTTTTTCCCCCCCATACTTTTCCGCCATCGAGTGCTCATATGCGGGCCTTTAATGAATCGCAAAATGCTAAAAATTGATGCATCACTTTAGGGCAACATACCGACGTACAAAAGGAAAAAAATTGTTAATGCCATTTGTTAAGGAGTTCGAAAAAGGGAAAACGTTCCATAACAAAACCATAGAGCGATTTAACTCATTGGTCACGCAAATCTAATAAAATAATTTCCTATTCGTGCTTAATGTTAATTTTGGAAGACCATCCAATGATGATTTCGATATTGATTGCGCTATCTTAACTCTTTATGAAATTGAATGTAATTTTGTGGGTAATTGATAATAATGCGTGCACACTCGTGTTTGAAAAGTGCAGCGCATTTGATGCTCTACAGTCAAACGATATTTGAACGCATTTCGAAAAAAAAAAAAAAAAAAAAAGAGTATGAACATTTTCCTTTTTTTGAATGTGAATAATCGAAAATGCTAAATTTTGGTTTATGCGCATCATGCATATGCATGCATTCGTCAAATGAAAAAGAAAAAAAAAGAAAATATGCCGTAAAAATGGAAGAAAAACAAATAAAAGAGGCAGGAGAATGAATGGGAAAGCAAAGAGAAAATCAGAAAGTAATAAAAACTCTAATAAAACATATATAACATACGGAATCAATAAAGAAATATATCTGAACAATTTTCCCGCTAAAAAATATTAAAGTAAATCTTTCGTTATAACTTTATGCCGGTTGGACTGTAGCTTAGTGATATATAGCTTACAGAGGTTCTTTCGATATGTCCATATTGATTTTCCCCATTATGGGATTACAATTTTCGTTTTTCATATATATTTTCTTTCATTCATATTTTTTATATTGTATATATGTCAAAAAAATTTTCATTAATATCGATTTCACGGTTACAAAGACGATGTTTTCATGAAAAAACATCAAATATCGTCAATTTTTTTTTTTTTTTATTAAATGTCAGAGCGGTAAAAAGAAAAAGAAAAATGATCCACGATTAGGGAGTATTAATTCAGGTATTAGGGCGGTAAGTCAGGTATCTATGCGGTTGCGATTAATCGAGTATTGTGCACTATGCTCCAGCGACTTTGTCTCGCGTCAGAGAGCGTTTTCGGGAAACTTTCCTCGCTTCTATGTGGAGGACCCGATTGACGCGGATAGCTGAATGTTTGTTCCGATGCAAGAGGGAAAAATAAATATGGGCGGATACCGTTCGCTTATAAACGAAGATGCCGGGGATTAAACCACGGAAATTTTTCGCGTTTAAAACGATCTTGAGTCCTCCGAAGCCGTCACGGGACGCAGAGCATCGGGGAATTTGGGGCTTTTCACCGCCGAACTTTGCACATAATGCGCAATTAACGAGGAATGTTAAAACAATAAAATCCTCTGCAGGAAAATAAATTTCTTCTGTTTGGGGGGGGGGGGGGGAGGTGAGCCTTTGCGCAAAGGATGAACACGTCAGGAATGGAAGAAGGCGATTATAACTTCTTAATCTCATTAAGAAACAAAAAAGGCGAGGAGGGAAAGGTCGAAAGAGAGGAAGAAAAAAAAAAAAGGCGAAGTCGGGAAGAAAAAGGCTTTCATTCAGATGCGGGAAAATTCAACCCGTATTTAATGTTGTTATTCGGATTACCCTTTATTAAAGCCAAGGATGGGGAGCTCTTTTACCTTTTCTTAAACTGTACTCAACGAAATGACATAATCCCGGGAGATTTCCCAAAACAGAAATCGACTGCAGCATTTTAATGTTTTTTCCGCTTTACCCCCTCCTCTCGTTGTTTTTTTTGCCCTTTTTCCCCGGCCTCCGAACGGCAATGAGGCTGTCGTGGCAGGACCCATGCGAAGGCTGATGTCGGCGTCACCTTCTCAAACGTAATATGCGAGAAGAGGCGAACGGATACGCGAACGCCCCTGGGAGCTATTTCCCGTATATAGCGGAGTATAGATTGAGTTATGGAGGAGAACTGTGCAATATGGATTGCCGTTGGATTCTCGATAGCTTTTATGATGCTGACATGGTTCTGATAAATGACTCTGGTCAACATTTATTCCGATCGTGCAATGTCGCTGGCTCCGTCGCTTACAAACCCGTGGCCTTTTCATACGAAATTTTCGATCTTCGCAAATACACAAATAACTTTCCCGGTCTGCAATCTCTCAGAGCTATTCATAATGTTCACCAATCGGAACGTTCTAATTGACGGAATTATTTTCCACGCGCAACAGCAGCAGCCCCGGTCACATTATCTGTACCTCATTTTTTCTGCTGCATTCGTTCGCCACGTAACTTTTGAAGTTCTCAGCATCATTTTTCGCAAAATTTAAATTTTTCTCGGCCTAAATATCGCGGCCGGACGGAATCTCAGAGGGATAAGTTTGGCGTTTTGGGCAAATAGAAGAAAAACAAAATAAGGAAATGTTCGTGAACAGTATCGTGTTGCAAGTTACTAAAAATGAGCTAAAAAACCCGATTAAAAATTTAATCAAAGATTGCCGTAAAATCGGAGAGCCGGGAAGTCGAGTTTTGCTGCCGAAACCTGGCGATGCAAAAATACCGGAGCTGACATTTTACTTTTGTATAAATTTGGCTGCATGAATGGAGCTACTAAGTCCGGTCAGCGATAAAGTTGACTCTTATGGTGACCCTTCCTTGTTTTGAAATATTTTGATAGGAAAATTTTTATACGTCATCCCTTCGATCCACCCCATTTTGATTTCCCTTATTTTGTTTTCCCAAAAAGTTTTCCCGTAAAAAAAAAAAAAAAAAAGAAGGAAAATTCTCTTTTTTATCCACAGTTTAAATATTGCATTACTTTTCCCGCTGGTTCGGTTGTCGGGCGAAAGGAAGAAACAAGAACCTGAGGTGATAGGACCGATTTGTTCCCATGCAAATGGCTTAACAATGAGCATGGGCTTTAATTTAGGAAGAGTAATTTTGGTAAAGAAAAGTTGTCGCCGCTCAAAAAATTCATGTCCAAATAAAATTTAAGCTCTCCCAGCGAATTGCTGCTGCTTCGGGCTGATGTAGGTCAGACTTAGAATTTCAGATTGTCATACTAACTTTTTCGTTAGGTAAACAAACTACCGGATAATAGATATTTTCGTTAAGGAGTACAAAAAGTGTGTGATTTATTTATTTATTTATTTTTTATGAACAACGCGTTTAGTTAACAACATAACGTAAAATTATAATATGTTGCACTATAAATATACTATTATATCCGAAATTTTCGGTCTTGGTATGTCGTGAATCAACTATTTCTGGTCAGCAACGGCCGTAGTTTAAAGTCTGGTTTTTCAAGTTTGACCACTGAAAATGGTTTTTGTTTCATGATAAATGCATCATTTAATTTTCTATAATTGTCTGGAGATATTCTACAAACTGGGATCGATTTAATATTAGCTAATATCCACTTTGAAGGGAATAATTAGAGGCGAAGAGTATCAAGTAATTATATGTAGAATAGAAAAATTAACTGAGAATTCCGTGGGGAAAATTTAAACTATGCCGAGGGGAAAGAAAATTTTTCAAAGTTGGCAACGGGGGAAATAAATTATTTCAAAAACGTTGAAAGTCATAATAATTAAGTTGCAGCTTTTTCATAAAAAAAAAAAAAAAAGGTGAATTTTCATCCCTTTACTTTGAACCCTTTTCTCGGATTGCTGACATCCCATAAAAATCCGATTAAACTCATTCTGCTCTGTCGTTCGAACCTTATTCCAAGTTTAGGTTCACAAAAGTTCAGCGGTAATTTACCTCGCTCAACTTGCTTTCCTCAACTAAACACATTCATCTCTTTAATAAACGAACAATTAACGGATAAAGGTAACCGGTCGGTTAAAAGCTTTTTAAAATTTTTATTATTAAACGTCAAACATTTCCGAGACCCGAGAGAACACCCGCATTACGTACGGTATAGTTTGCTATATGTATTCTCTGCAATTGTTTACGAAGCAATTATGATGTAATTCTATCACAAGATTGTGAATTAAATCCATATTTACATTACAAGCGATACGTCCACGAGATTCAGGCAGATAGGAAATTACGGTTCATCCGCCGCGTGGCGGTGGAGAGTAGGCGTTGGCTTTAAAAATAAGGTTCCAGAGACAGAAAAATGATTATTTTCCGGGGAGATGAGTGATGCCGCTGCGGGTTTCTTCGAGATTGGGGGCTCCGATGCCCCCCAGAACGGAAGAGCCAGCTCCTACGCGGAAGAAAAAGGGAGAAAAGAGGAAAGCGGGGAAAAATATAAAAGTGAAGATGAAGCATTTTTAAGATGAATTTGATATGATTTAAGAGTAGAATCGTGTTGCAAGATTTGTTCCATTTGTATAGAATGATGTTCCCCAGTGAGGTGCTCAGGGGAAACCTACATCATTACAGCATCCATTTCGGTATCCGACAGATTTGATTTCCTGTCGCTTTTACGTCTAGCGATGACGTCTTTACATTTATTTTCCCTTTTTCATCTTTTCCTACCTTTTTTTTTTCTGCCGGTGTTTTTGTGGCCGAATATGGCGGAGAGGGCGTTCGGAATCGAACCTTTCCATCCCCATAAATCCGTGGTGGCATAAATCCATGGAGATAATGAACCATAACTTTCCCCACGATTACACCTTAACGGGAGACCGACAATATTTTTTACTTCTTCTTTTACATTCCTCCGGTGAAGTCTTCTTTGAGGAAGAGATAATTTTTCTCATTTTAAATTTCGCTTCCAACTTGAGGGTAATGCGGGATATGGAAAAGCGAAAAAATTGTTTTAAATTAAGGCTCCCTTTCTTGGCACCCCAGCAAGATGAGACGTAAAATTTTCCTTTGTGTACATTCACATTATATATAATAAATTAAATATTAAAATAAAATTGCTCCTAAAAACTTTTACCTTCTACATATAATTCCATTATTAAAAATGTATTAATTAAGTTGGAGGTGTCGCATTTTAAACTTATCATTGTAGAAACAAAATCCCGCGTTATTATGCACAAGAATTATGCGTTTATATTAATTTTGATGTTTTTCATTTTTTGACACCTGTGTGCAGGCCCTCTTGTTACCGAGAATCATTAGGTGGTAAATATATTTATATTATATCTTTTAAGGCAGTTGTAATTTTAATTTTTATGTGCGATTAATGTTAATTAAAGCAATTGCGGTATTAGACGTTTATTTATGCACCATTTTCAAATGGAAGAATTTTTGAAACGATTTAAGTTTTTTTTTTTAAACGTTTAACATTCGAATTCAACGTGGATAAATTTAAATTTTGAAATATAAAACGAAACCCGCGTATGATTTCCGATTTTAAGAGTTTATTGCGGGCATAATATTTAATGACTTAACCAACATTTCAACAGAATTAAATTTGATGTTATAATTCCTTAGTTGAAATATCGATATCTATCATTACATAAAATGATGTTATGGTCGTTAACCATGTGTAGCTATTGTAACAAGGCAATGCTTATCTACGTGAAGATCCTTCATCGTTTTGTATTTCAAATAAACTTGTCAGTTTTTTAGTTAAATAATTTCTCTTAATTGTTGGTTTCCATATTAACAAAATGTGCACTTAGTGTGCCGAGACTGAACTGATTTATCTGCCTCTATTGTGTTGAAAATAACGAACTTTCTGTCTTTTCGACGTGGTTTTTTTGTGTTGTTTGTGTCCAAACAATAACCATTTTTAATAGAGTCCAGATTTCCGAACCTTTTTCACGCTGGAGGGGGGGGGGAGAGAAGGGGGTGGGGGGGTTTTTGTGTGTGA
>JAOWBB010000008.1:3690456-3767660 GCA_028565995.1 Ricinus marginatus | reverse complement strand
TGTGTGTGTGTGAGCGGTAGAACTTGCAAAAACCTTTCGATTCAAAAAGGGAAAAAAATAATTGATAATGCGTACGTTTAAAAAAAAGCAGCAATATAAACAAAACATTTTCCGGGGAAAACTCTTTATATTCTCATCACTTCCATTTGAAATGTTTTATTTTCAATAAAAAAAAAAAAAAAAAAATTCAATTTTCCCAGGGAAAAGGTTTGAAGCTGGAATTCTCAGGGCCCATTCTTCTTCTTTTTTTTTTTTTTTGGAATATCAGCATTCGGCATAGTCTCAGTTTAATAATATTCGATTTTGCCTTTTTAAAATGCCTTTTAATCGTTATTTGCTTTTTTTTTTTTACCTCTAACCGAAACTCAGGGACGCTTATAAAAGATATCTTCGCCGGCCCTAAAAGAAGAAATATCTGCAGCGCAACAGATAATCTCCTTTTTCGTTTGTGCGACAGCATTCTGGTGTTCGAATGCGGTTCGCACTGGTTTGCATCCGAAGCAAACGACATCGCGTTTCACAATGAAAATGTGCACATTTCGCTGCTGCGCGGCTTCGCAGGCGAGGTCCCGAATCCCCATGAAACGACCATTGTCGAGCCTCTTTACATATTCATAAACGATTTCATATGTTTAATGCTCGTTAATAATTACTTTTCAACAGTTTCGTCCTGCAAGTTAGGAAATGAAAACTTCAGTTCCTAACGCAAGACACGCCAAGGGAATGTCGGCACTTGCACCTGAGGTGCCTAATTTATTTCACGAGGGCATGAAATTATCCATTTGATATTCTCTATGATAATGATGCTTTAAAATGAAGTGGTTCCCTGGATTAAAGGCGAGCTGTTGAAGAGCGTAAATGGTTTCGAAGCCCGGAAAATAACGTGGCAGCTCCGATGGCTGGACTTGTTCGCAGGTACCTTAACTCTTGCCACTTTTTTTTGGAAGAGCAAAGGTTCCCGTAAATTTTTCCACTCGTTTATGATATTTTCGTTGCTTTTGTCCGGTTTGCTCCGCCTCCGCGTCGGGCCGCGCTCCAGCGCGTGGCCACTGGATCGGATGAAGCTTTGACTGCCGTAAAGCGTGGATTTTCTGAAGGCGGAAGAAGAACCGGGAAAATAAATTCCGGGGCCAATATATGAGATATAAAAGAAATGTCGTGTGAATATTTTTATTTTAGTCAGGAGATGTGAACTGGCTCCCTAACACTTCGGGGATTTGCTCCCGCAGGAGCACATCAATAAACCGTACTCAGATGTAACCGGCCGACGTCTACCTCTCTTTTATGCGTTTGGGACATTTTTTGAAAGTGCAATTCCCCGTCCCGACAAAACCTGACTGAAAAATGTTCCTCCTTACCTCTTATTTTATTTTTAGTCATTCGATCTCTCTTTCCGGCAGGAGGAAAGCGCCATATGAAAGTCTAACGCCGAATAACCAACGATGGACCCAGGAGCACATCACCGATCCATGCACCTCTGACAGAGGTTTTACATCCGTATTTTTCGAATTTTTTTTTGTGATTATATCGTTATGAGCACGTAGATCCCTCACCTCACCATTTGGAACTTTTATCACAAACACCATTCAGAAGTGAATTTTATGGAAATGCGAATAAATTTTTTTCCTTTTATTTTCATTAAGCATGAACATCTAATCTAACCCAAGTTCAGAGATCTCAAACGCATATTCCAGACGGATTAATCATGAGAATATGCTCGACACGGGTGTAATAGCTGAAATTGTTAAAAAAAAAAAAAAAAACGCATAAAACATGAAAGAATAAATAGAGTGTCAAGAAAAACAATAAAGAAGTCTGTGATAGATCAAGTTCATAGAAAGCACTGTCAATAGACACGAAGAGGGCAACGGATGGGCCCCTGGGGCATACAACCATTGACCCCTTGTTCTGTCCACCGTGCACTCTTTTATATATTATCTTTTTTTTTTTTTCTCTCTCTCTCTCCTGCTTCTTTTTTCCCCGTTCCCTCTTCGAAATGGGGAACATTCGAACAGGAATGGATTCTGTCCCGGGAATAACGCCGAAGGCATGGAAATATTCAGTGAAATTATTCAAAATTTGCCAACAAACAAATGCACATTTGCATTCACGGCGTTCACGATCTCGAATTTCCTTCTTCGCGATTCGAGAGAGAAAAAAAAAAAAACCTACTGACGTGGCAGCGGTTAAACCGCACAAAAAAAGTATTAATTAAATCAGTTGAATAGAAGGAATTAGAAAAACCTCTTAAAAAGAGATATAAAGGTAAAAAGATCCAGGGACTTAGCCGAAATCCTCCTTTTGTCTGAATTCTTCCTCCGGAAAACTCCTCGGAAAGAGATTCTTTTTACGCCCCTCGGGACTCATCGTCATATTTATTATGCCATCATAGTTAAAATCCGTCTTTAATAATATATATTCATTCGCAAGGAAGAATGCAACTTCTCGGCAGTGCGATTAGTTTCGCCGCCATCCGAATAATTAAAATTATCCGTTAAATTCTCCGTTCACGGACTTAAACCCGGCTCCGAACGGTTGTCTTTTCTTTTCGAATCGACGTCGCTGCCGCAGAGAAACCTGTTCGCAAATTTGAGTCCCGATCGTGATGAAACCGAATGTTATGTAAATGAAATGCCACGGATCTTAAATGAAGGCGCTCCGAACGCGGTCCGCCATCGTAAACCGAATAAGTGGAGCCGTGGATTGGCAAAATAACACTGCTCCCAAACCATTTATCATATTTTACGAAGACATCATGAACAGCCAATTTTCACTCCTGCTGTACGCGCTGCAGTCCCAAATCCGCAGCATCGGACATAACTCCACTCCCGGAGGAAGAAGTTGTTGGGCTGACCCGCGAATCCGTCAGCGTTTGAGAGATATTTTACACGTATTTAAGATAAATATGAATTTACTTCGCTTGGTCAATCTCGATGTTCGTCCGATACGATTTGCACGGGAAGTGCATCCAGAAAAAGGCGGAAAAAATTGGAACTGTCTGCAAATATATATATATATATATATATAATCGAATTTGTGATTATTAATGACCGAAGAATACATGTGCCAGTGAAAGAAAAAAAAAAAGAGGAGCTTGGATAAAGAAAAAAATGTTTCGTTCAATTTATATGAAAAGTCATTAATAAAATGAAGGAAGGTGATGCCTCATTGATATGGAACTAACCAGTTCGTGCAACATCAACTGGATAACAGAACGCCGTTCGGAGCTTGATCGAAGTTTGCCCACCCAGATGAAAAAAAGCTTCAAATACATAATATAAATGGCTCGAAATCTTACAATGCACACGTATCCCAACGCAATATTTCGAGATATATATATATATATATAACGTTTTCCTGGCGGCCAGCGTTTTGTTATGCCGCAGCTTCGCACTGGCACGAACGCTCGCTTTTCCTTTTTCCACACTTCGGATGGGTCCTCCACAGCTTCCCGCATTCCGACGAAACGTGCCGCACGGCAAAGTGAATCGGTCCGGGTTCCAGACCGGGGCCGCGAGATTCACGGCCCGGGTGTCGACGGTCCTTAGTTCGAGACACTTCGGCATCGCCTCTTCCGAGGGGTGGCACCGCTTAAGCCGTTTGCTGCGAAGCGCAGCAGCCCCGCCAGATCGCGTATTTTTCAATGTTATTTTACGCATGAAAGGCAGGCGAAATGAAAGGAGAGCGAGACGGAGTGAGAGAGAGCGAGAGAGATGGAAAATATTGATTCCGGTAAAATGAATCGAGATGGAGGAATTATAATTATCGAGTTATTCGGTTTGAGAAATGTTAAAACTCCAGCAGAGCGTGGAGCGTGCGGTTTAATATGAAAATTGCTGCGATTCAAGACTGGAGAACAGGAAATGAAAGGGGGAAGCCGGAAAATGAAGTCATTTTGCAAATGAATACATAGTCTCAATCCGTGGAACATGTCTCCTTTCCGCATCTCCGTCTTCTCCTCATTTTTAACTGCTGGATGTTTGAAAATTTAGAATCCGAACGCGACGGAGGGACGAATCTGGAGGCGTCGGTTTCGGGGACCGAGGAACGGGGGAAAAGGACGCGCATCAGATGAAGAACCCGCGGGAAAAGAATATTTCTCGATCGCGATGCACTCCGAACGGCAGGACAGTCGGATTCACACAATGAACAATGCGCTTCTGGAGTATGTTCACTTGAAATTAAACGAAGCATTTAAAAATAAACGAAAAGCTTGAACCAGCGTCTTCGGTATATAAATTATAGAGATAGAAAATAATAATAGAAAACAGACAAAAGCCAAAGAACAGACATTTTGTCGTTTACAATGTCATTAAAATTTGTATTTTTGGGGATTTTTTTTATCCTGTTTAATGCAAGTTTGAGCGCCGTCTTTTCAGAGGAGAAGAGAAAAAGCCCCAGAAATTGAGCTTTCGACTTTGTTAAAAATCCTTATTCTGCTTTTTTTTTTTTTTTTTTTTTTTTCGGTTGCCCTGTTATTTGAAGGCATCCTCGGATTTGCGGCATTATATCTCGGCGAATTCTCGTTTGCCGGTAGCAAAAATCGATGGCATTTGACAAGGATGTGCGTGAGGCGGAGAATATTTGCGACGGGAAATATCCAAAATGCATCTCTTTACATAAATAAATACAAATAATAAGAACAGCCGTGAAAGCAGGATAGATTTTTACGATCGGGACGATTCAGCGTTTTGATCGAGGATCGAACCGTAAACCTCGAAGTTCCATAAGGGATTTCATGCATGGACAGCGACGGGCTGCAAGATACCAACCGAGATCTAATTGCCACTGCTTTTGCCATTCATTTCTTTCATAACTCCGATTCTGTTTTCGTAACTTTTTCACTTCCTCGGGCATTTCTTGCTCCCAGCGAATTTTAACATCCTCCTCCGTTAGAACTGCCAATTTTGCTGCGCTTGCCCGATCCTCGCCGATGCGGGAAAGCGGCGCGGCCCAAGAGTTTTCCGATACGTCCGTCAAGCTCACCTTCTCCGTTCGGAATAACAATTGTATTTACTGAAAAATGTCGGCCCTGGATACGCAAGTCGGTTTGAAATGAGGCCCGATCGAAAAACACGGAAGGGGGCTGCCCCGCGCCTTTCAACGCCGCAGAATACCTGCCGGGCGAGAGCACGCAAGCAAATCCCTTCCCAGCCGTAGATTCGCAGCTCCGCACCCGAAAAATGCAACGTCACGCCAAAAGCAAGCAGACGAAAAACTCATTTCGCGCTAAACCCCTTCGATGCAAGTCCCTTTTCGGCGGTAAGCCAGAGTTTGCGGTAATCGCAGTCACCCCTTATGGGCGAATTCGCCTTCGGGCCGCTGTCGGATGCTGTCCTCGGCCGACCTGCGAGCTTTCAGACCGCGAAACTCTATCCGAAAGCTCGGATGAAGGAATGGTAAAGGACGATCAATCCCCTCCTCGTTAACTCTAAAAATAGTGACATTAATTGTGAGCTCCAAGAGAACAATAAGTCAAAAAAGATGTAATTTATTGGTCTTGAGCTTTCGGTAAGAAGCTTCCCAAAATTCTGAAATTCTTTGTAACCGACCATTTCCGTGGCTGCCGGAGCGGGCTTGGGGTCTCTTCCGTCTGTCGTCAATTTAACTCCGAATAACTGCATGCAACATTTTTCATTATCCTTTTTTCCCTTTAACCTCCCTTTAACGCCCTTTCTCGAAGCCGCGCTTAATCAAAATATTTTTTTCGTAACGATATTCGGAGGTTATTTTCCTTCCGATGTGTTCCGGAGAGCCTTTCGCCCGTTCCCTCTTCCTCGGGCGGATCTGAGACTTCAACTTCCGCTTCCTGACCTTCCTGGAGGCAACGTGCGAAGAGCACGTCGGTTATGCAGTCAGGTACGCGCAACGCGGCGAGTCACCGATGCCTCGTGTGTAACGCAGACACGTACCGAGGGACGTGAACTTTTCGTCTCCATTAATTATAAAAAACTGGCTTTAAAAATGTAATTATCATTCACCACTAACGATTCGGAAACGAAAAAATTTATTAATACCATAAATAAGAATTTCTGCTATAATTATATACTCCAGTTTCGGTGCTTAGGAAATCCGTAAATTTATAAATATCTGTTGTTCAGTTGTATTTGAAGTTAAGGAAATTAAGCTTGGCGTTTATTTTTTTGTTTTCTGTTGTATTTTGTTTCAAAAGGCATAAAAAAAAAAAAAAAAAAAACCTGAAAATTTCCTTAGGAGAAAATCGTAAGTGGGAGTGAAATACGCTCAGCAAAGCAATAACATTACATTTTTCAGTGTAAAGTACAATATACGAAATTGCTTCCTTCCTAAATGCTCAAATTTTATCATTTCAAAATTAATCCGGATACTTAAGGTATACTTTTTGTTTATCCTATAAAACACAGTTAGGGGGTAATTAACGGGCTCTGCGCCTCATTTCAAACGTACATAAAAAGATTTCGAAAAATTTTCGACATATTCCTTCAGTAGATCCGAAAAATATTCGTTTTGACTTTGTTGTTTGACATTTTTGATTTTTCACCGGCGTGTGGACGACGTGAGCGAAGAAACGGCGCTCTGTATGTGGATTTTGGAGCTGTTCAGTTGCACGAAGACGTCGGTTTTGCGCTTCTTTTTTTTTTTTTTTACCTTTCCCACAGGACTTCTTCGCTGATGGTAAATCAAAAAACGATCTGTTTCCCAGCGATTAAGCGCGATTTTCGACAAAATGTTTTGAATTTATAAAGAAAAGCTTCAACCGTACGCACTTATCCTGGCATTTCATCTCGTCACCGTGCAGATTGCTTCAATTCTACAATGAGAACAACCACAGACCCGAATTTCCCGGGTTCAAAAGCATCTCCAAAATTGAAAGTTATGATTTCTCACTGTTCGCAAAGAGCGAACAGCCGCCATTAAACGTAAAAAAAAAAAAAATTTCGCGAGTTAAATAAAAAAAAAAAAGGTTGAGAAAACTAAATTTTCCCCTTTTCCCTGATGGAATCTTTTTAACGCTTTTCCCGCGGTCTTCCCTTACAAGTCAGGTACGCAGTAATTTGGTTAAGGGATGGAAATGTTGGCGTACAGGCGAACGCCGTGCCAAAGACGTTCCACGGTTTCTTCTTTCTAATGCAATATGGACCGTTGTAATAAAAGGAAAATTAATTAAAGCAATTCCGCGATGTATTCGGGAATAAGACTTCAAAAGCGATTCACGAAAGGAATTTTAATAAAAAAAAAAAAAAAAATTAATTTTTTTACACACATTTAAATACAAAGCTCTAGAATTACAAGTTGTCTACACGGTTAAGTACTAAATCCAAGGGGGGAGGGATGCTGCGTTGAGAGTGGAAAGAAAAGCGTCTCATTCCAGTTTATTTTATTTCGAAAAAAATGCGCGAAATGCAGGGGAATATTGTGAACCAGCATAAAGAACGAATTTTCCATCGGGAAAAAACAGTAAACTAAGTAAGCACACAGACATACGCTTTTGGTCAGCGACTTAGATCACACCGTAAATTTTCCCGTGCAAAATCATACGGTTAGCATCGCTTTTCTCGCGGGCGAACCGAAAACAAAAAGTGCCTTCGTGCAGAGCTTTATGTAAGATTCAAATGGCGCATCAACTGAATATCCCATCTACATGCATGTGTGAGCAATATGCGCTCTATAACCGGCTGCGCACACGGATGCGGCCCGCGCATCAGCTCCGTTAAAATCGATCGAGTTTTTTGTGAAATATTTGTTTTTATCGACGATCGACAAGAGAAATTCCAAAAATCCGAAAACCACGAAATGACGTGCCGAAGACGTTATTGCTCCGAAAGTAACGATTCTGCCTTGCGCCAAAGCCATAAATATGATTTATCGCTTTATCCCGCAATTGCAGGGGTGAATTGTCGGCTGGCAATCCGAGGATCATTAAGGTAAGGAGGATTTTTTGAGAACTCAACAGATGAAGATATTCCTCTCATCCGAGCCGTAATCTCCTGCTATTTAGCTAACAGTTATGGGGAGCAACACTCGTTAACGCACAAAATGCATCGAATGAAACTGCGTATCCTTGCAGACAGTCAGTGCAACGCCATTTTCGGTGACGCTCTCAGCATAGAGGTGCAAATTATGAGCTGCGACTGTCGTCGCGGATATTCGCGGTCGCCAAGTTAAACCCCGCTGATGTACGCTCTGAAAAATCCAATGGGCCGTGTACGTAAAGCGGTTGCATCCATAAAAATTTGCACTCACGCAAAAATTATTATGTTTTGTCATTAAAAATAAATCATATTATTATATATATAATATATATATAATATATATATACATATAAAAATAAATCAATAAATAAAATTTTCAAGTTATTATGTGGAAATGCAGGCGGATTATTTTTTTACTCATATTCTCACCGGTTCGATTTCTAACGAGTCAAGACTTATTTTCAGTCTTTCGATGCATTTCAACTGAAGCACCAGTAAATGTATTTAACAAGAGTTATCAATTGTTAAAAAAATGACAGAAAACCATATGAGATGGCAGTCAACTCCTACCGTTCGAATTAATTTTATTATTAAATGCGCAATTTAAGATTAAGTATTTCCGTTCGGTTAACTTTATAATTCCGGAATAAATATATATTTGATTTTATTATCACCGGGCAGTGAGGATTATTAAAATTTCAGGTTATAAAACCAACGTTGACTATAAATAAAATTATTTATGGAATACAACTCATTTCTTGCCGTTATTGTGATAAATGTGAAAATGAGTTCCTCTGCCAAGAAAAATTTCAAATTGTTTTGATATGGTCTGGCGATGGTTAACGCAACCTCCCAGTGCCAAACAATAATATTTTTAATTGAACAGAACAATCAAACGGTCTTGCTGCAGTTTTCACAAATGCCCGTGCCCGCCTTTGGTCGACCTGTTTCCCGCGCCGTGCCGAATGCGATCTTAAGCCAGTCGCGCCGCAGTTTTTCCCGGCACTTTTCTCAGGCTTCAAATGTGATATTTAAATTGCATTGCATCCAGCGAGCCGATATATTATCTAATGATCGCATAATTTATGGCTTTTTATTCGTTGGTCCCACTGTGAATTTATTTTCCCGGTCTTGGGCTCCCATTTGCCAGCTGTTAATAAACTTTTTGAATTATATCGTTAAAAGCGACTGCGGAGATCGAACCATGAGATATGACCGTCGACCGCGTTTAATTCCGCGATCCACTAACCTAACCCAACCGGGGGAAATGAATCTTTTGGCTGCCCTCGCCAGTGACATCCGCCGGATATCGAAGCGCGATAATTTCCGCGGAAAAATTCAAATTGCTCCGAGTGTCGCGTAACTGAATCTATTTTTGACGCCGCATCCCTGATTGGAAGTTTGCGCCGGAATAATGGGGTAAAATCCCGAACAAAAAAAAAAAAAAGGAAAAAAAAGGGAA
Source organism: Ricinus marginatus (assembly GCA_028565995.1). Classification (NCBI taxonomy): domain Eukaryota; kingdom Metazoa; phylum Arthropoda; class Insecta; order Psocodea; family Ricinidae; genus Ricinus; species Ricinus marginatus. Next base: position 3,758,246 of record JAOWBB010000008.1, on the reverse strand, counting down.
CTGATGGGCCCTTAATCAAATTGTACCAAAAGCTCCGGTGCATCCGCTTTGAATGATTCGGGATGCTGCATCTCCGGGGAAAAGGGCATTTAATCAACCTTTTTTTTTTTTTTTTTTTTTTTTACTACCTCTTTGTGTTGCATAATTTCATTTTCCCGCGAAATCTAATGAATTTGATATGTATTTTTGAGTTTGAGACTTTTAAATTGTTTCATTTAAAATCCGCCCGAATTTTGAGGGGTTAATTTTGAAAAAAGGTCTCCCTGCTCAAACAAAGGGGTGTAAAGCTTAATCATGTGCCTCATGACAGTGCAGCAAAAAAAAAAAAAAAAAAGAATAAAAATGTAAATTGAGTAAATGTTGTAAATTATGCAATCAGTTTAATTAGTTTTACATGGCAGTGCCATGCGATGGTTCATTCTTCCTCAGATTGGAAATATTTCGATTCCTCTTGCCGGTAACCGCATTTCCGAACTTTCAAAATTTACGGAACTTCAGGAGATCATGAAACTGAAGCATTCGAAATGGAGTCCGGAAAGGTTTTCCTCCAAGTGGAAAACTGCACTTTTTCGATTGCAGGTTTCGTCGGGCTCGAAAACCCCGGTCGCGTAAAGCAGGCAAATGACAATTATCCGAAGACGAAGAGAGTGCTTGAGACCGCCGATTTTCGCGACGGTGTGGAGGTGAGCGTTGCTGCAAAACGTTGCTGCAAAACGTTGGAAATATCGTTTGCTCAAGACTGAAAAAGACGCCGGTGAAGATACCGGGTACTCGAGTCAAATGCAAAATTTATGTGAAACGCGTTCGGAAAACGGTCAAACGGCAGGAATCAGCATTTAATAAATGCCGAGACCAATGCTTTGTGATGCATCTGACGTTATAAACGAATCCCAAGTCCAAATAAAAATTATTAATCAAATTTTCGTGAACTCAACTACCTTTTTGACACTTGCATATAAAAAGCATTTAAATATGGTTTATGATCGTGTGAAATATTTTAACCGCTCCTTTTCAAGTTTTATTGTTTTATTAATAAACTATATAAGTTTAGAGAAAAAAAGCTTTATCGTTTTATTAAGGGAGCAGTGGATGTGGCATTCATTCAACCGTTGCCACTTTGACTCATCAAACCTGCTGAACATGCGCCGTTGTGTAACCGTGGAGCAACTGGGATAGAAAGAACCGTGAAGCAGCATCAAAGATTTAGGAAATTCTCTTCCTTTACTAATAACGTGTACGAGGAGAAATGAAGGTGCATACCAAAGTACATGACTTACATCCAAACCTGGGAATATTTTAATCATCAGTGTGAAACTCGACAAACACGGATTGGTGATTATGGCGCCAGAGACGGCAGGAAAAGGCTGGTTTCCTCTTATTTTATTTTTTCGGAACCGTCACACGTAAATGCAAATAAAAAAAAGGAAATCGATAGGAGTCTGACAGGCGAAATTGACGTATGATGTTAAGAGGAAGGCTACTCTGTGAGAATATTGATGGAAAAACAATGATCGATGGCAGTTAATGCTTTAGCTTGTAATAAACAGAAAAATTGACCTAAGAGTCCCTCCCGTGTCGCGGGACGTAAAAAGAAGGTTAAAAAAAAAGAAAAGCGTGATGAGTCACGGTTTTCCCGGGGAAGGCTCTTAGGGAAAAAAGGATCCCGAGAAAAAAATTTTTCCCGAGGCGCCCATCTTTCTTTGCGGTGACCGGGAGTCTATTCCCGGACAGGCAAGGAACAACCGAATGGGTGATCGGAATCGGCGCGGCAGGTTCACCGAAGGTACAGCGTGAGCACAGGCAGGCACAACTCTGATCCACGGCCCAGACACCTCAGCGGAGCCTTGCAAGAGGCGAAAATGTGTAAGGTCGACGAAACAAGCATTTAACATCGGAAATAAATTATGATAAAAAACTGGGCTTCTCCCCGCGTTTCCCCCGCTTTGCAGCAGAAGGGAGACGGGAACTTACTTTTACTGCAGGATTACGACTTTTCGCTCATACAGGAAAAGTTCACGATGGGAACGGAGCTCGCATCAACGGCACAACTCACACGATTGCATTTGGCGAGCCTTGCGGAAGACCCCGGCTGGAAAACTCCACCACCTTCAGGACGATGAACATAATGCTGTTGGAACATCACGCAAAAACCGACGGCAAATGGGAAGCCGTTCAGGTTCCTGGTTATGAACATCGAACGAAATCAATCAGTTTTCATTCCGATATATATATATATATATGTATAAAAAAAAAAAAAAAGAAAAGGACGTGGATATGGAAAAAGGAATAAGTGATGTCTTTACGATGAAACGTGAGGAAAGTGCACTAAATAATTCACAAAAGCGGTGATGTTGGTCTTAAATGACCCACCCCATGCCAAGAGTGTTTTATTAGGAAATTGATATGAGGGAAACTTTTTCTCTTCATTCTCCACCATCCAAATCTTGAACCGAAAAAAAAAAAAAAAAGAAAAACCATTGAAAATTCCTTTTGATTACTCTCCTGTAACTTTAAGAAAGGACACTTGTCGTCATATTATCACATTCTGCCATTTCCATCCCACTCCTGGAGGATTCCAGAGCGTCCCCGTTCAAGCATCGCATCGACATGACAAACCGACCATTTCACGTTGCATGCAACAAAATTTTCACAAGCAACTTTTGTTATTAATTGCAGATTTAAAAAAAAAAAAGGGGGTAGTGAGCGGCTCCTTTTGAGGGTGGTTCCATTTTCCTTCCACCTCAGTTTTTCTCCATGTTCCAACAATGTTACGGATAATATCGGTAACCAAATTGCTGCGAAAAAGTTCCACGTTTAATCCCAAATCGGGGGTACTGCATGAGGGTCTGACCCTCGTCAACCTTTCTGCATTTGTGAAGCGCTTTTACGCGAGAAAATTTTAGAATTAATTCTGTAAATGTATATATATATACTACCTTCGTATTTTATCAATAATATATATAACCTACGTGCGCCGCATGATTACATTCCGCTTGGATCTTTCGACGCGAAATTAGGTATAGGGCTAAAAAACGGTGACACCCTACAGATTAGAATCTAATCGAATATTTGAATCCAATTTCAGACATCGTAAGTAGAAAGAAAAAAAAAATCGAGTCTGAATTGTCTTATTAACTTTAACAAATATCCACATGGTCACTTCCAGCGAACGATGAAACTCTGAAGTCCAAATTGATGCATTATGAGAAGGTTGAAGAGAAGATCAAAAGGCGGAGGACATACATACACGTATGTCCTCCACGGGCATCATGCATGGACATACATGGCATCCTCCATGGACATGCATACATGTACGTTCCACCTCGGATCTTTGTTCGACACCGTTCAAGGTACGCTCATGTAATGCATAAAAAAAAAAAAAAAATGAATCCCGGCTATGGAGAATCATTCCATTCAAAATGAATTCTTGAATGAATCCATCCGAAGGTACTTTTTTTTCTTATTCGTTCCCCGACATGACCAAGTGAAAAAACGAATCGGGCAAACCTGGCGATTAATCGGTTTAAGCCACCGTGCATTTTTATGGAATGGCAAAGAATTATTGTTTCGATTCATTCCTTTCCACGGAAAGCTGCGGCACGGATGGAGCAAGCTAAGAACTCGAAATTGTCCGAAGAACACTGGATCGATTCTAATTAAGATTTGAATGAAGGAATTGCGGAATTTTATGAAAGAGATGAAACCTTTATTTTATACATGCAGAACGAATGATCCAACGCCAAACAGAAACATTATTAATCAAAATTCCTTTGGATAATATTGTTACAGTTGGCTACCTCCGTTTCCATCTACCATTCATTTGAATCTTCACTTCAGAGCTGCTTTCACACCGGATTTTTTTTTTTTTTTTAACTTTTGTCATCTCCTGCCATTCGAAAATGGCTGGAGAAAAACGTGAACGTCAAAACGTGTTACATGTACAAACGCTATCAGTTGTAACGCGGCAAACGAGATGAGAACGTAACACGTCAAAACGGATCATATACAATCGATGCCCGAAAATTTACTTTATAACCGGGATGCAGGTTAACAATATACGAATCTTTACGATATAACATAATTCTGCTTCAATCGCCACTGCCTTTGGACGTACTTTGATAAAGAATATTAACGTTGTATTTGTCCGTATCTCTCAATTTCATTAATATTTATACCGTATACGAGAAAAAAAAAATCAGTGTTTTTCAAACAAAATTCGATATTCTCTCGACTGAAAATTATTTTTGTAAAATAAGAAAATGCCCGCTAATTATTTACCATGTTTTTTTTTGACTGCGCGACACAAATTGGGATATAGTCTGCTTAAAAAGTCAATGTATATTGAATTAAACGAACCGAGAAAAGACAATAAATGGATCTCTGTGTCATCCTAACCTTTTCGGCGTTAAAGTGAATATGGAGTATAAAATTCAGATAATTTATTTACGCAAAATTTGAGAAGTTTATATATACATATATTTCTTTTGCAAATAATTCGCTCAAGTACCTTTTTTCAACACCTAAATTTATCTCTCAAACACCTACGGTCAGAAGGTCCTCGTGGTAAAGAAAGTTTTCCGTTTTCGCTTATAAGTTAAACATCAAGTGGCATCCTCGCTTTTAATAAAATGAATGGAAGAAAATGGAAAAGGAAACTAAACAGAACGAAGGAAAAGGATACGTGAACCCTTTAATAAAACAAACTCTCATCTTTATGAAGCCACAATTTAATGAGTTTAGTCTGGAAAGGTAATAAAGTCGTGGAAACAATAACACCAACCCTCGTGCCATGTTTACCAACATCGCGTGCCCAGACATTTGAAGCACATCAATAACAGGAATTAATCCGCAATTATTTTAATCATAAAATATCGGTCTTTGCCGCGGCGGCAAAAACGGATTTTTCGGTCGACCCGAATGTATGCGACCTCGGATTGGGGTCGGAATCCGCTGCAGCATCCAGAATTTGCCCCCCCCCCACGCATCATTTTGTGCGACGCGCGTCATACGAAGAAAACTGACGCGGATTTTCGCATTTTCCTGCGGGGGCCGCGAATGACATGCGTTCGAAATGAACCAGGTTGTTCTCCTTTGCGGATAATTAAGAGTCGGTTAAAGGTTGAAGTGTAAAGCCTTGCTTGTTCGCCTGGCAAAAAGGGGAAAAATCAAGGATTTGAATGAATCTTCATAGGGTGAGTCGAACGTGGAAGCAGTCGGCAGACCGATTGCTGCGCGTTAACTAAGCAATCAACTGCTGACGTGAACACGGTCAGACTTTCAAGACCCGTTCACGGGATTTTCCTTCAAATTCGATTGCTTTCATCCACATTTTGCTCCGCGTATGCATACGCCCCGCGCACGGGTTTAAACCGCCCGATCGGGTGAATCGGGACCGCGACAAAACTACGGTCGCACAAATGTCTGCGGGTCGGACAAGCGCCTCTCGGCGAAAGTTCTGAAGCGGAAAACCCCGGGGTAATGCTGAGTGTGGAGAAAAAGGTGTCGGAGGGCTGCAGCGAGGAATAATCATCATCTGTCCCGGAAGACGAAGTGGGATTTTATTTTATTCTCTCTGACAAGAACCGATCATCATCTTCATCATCGTGTCCTGTAGGGAAACGCACTTGAAGAGGAACTTGTCGATCAAATTATTCAGCTGTGGTGGGGTTTGCAGACGCTTATCTTATAAAATCCCTTCCTCGAAAATATACAGTTGATGAATAAGGGTTCACCTCCGCTTATAACAAACTTCAATTTATAAATGACAGGGGAGGGACTCGTCAGAAAGATTCGAAATGGTCTTTTTATGTTTTAGAAACGCTTATGAATATTGGCAACTTGACGCTCGCACAATCACATCAGCTTCCTTTTTCCTTCTTAAAATTTTTTAACTTATTCAGAGAGATCGTAATGAGTTCGGGGGATAGCAGGAGAGTCGATGTCTTCGTAAATTATACAATATCAGTTGTTTCTTCTGAAAATTTGGCGTAACCAAAATGTATATTTGAAAATTCAGCGCGTTTGTTTCAACGCGCACCGTTAAAATGTTCATTTGTCAAATGAACTGCTTTGTATATATATATATATTCTAGAAAATATTGTAGGAAATTGATATATTTATTGACGTGACAGCTGCTCGTTCATAAAGCATGCGGGTGAATTGAATTAATCGACCTGTTAAATATGATAAAACGTCATATAACTTCTCCCAAATAAATTTGCCATGTCATAAAAACATATGATTGATTTTTATGCATGTATCTGAGATCCTCATTACTGTTTCCATTTGCGTGCGGAAGCGAACATCGTCAAATCATAAGACAACGCCGATTCGGGGGAGCAAGTTCCCCGAGAGCGCTGCCTGAGTGCGATCTACTAACCGAGGCGTCGTTAGTCATCTTGGGCCGCCACAGCTTATGGGAAAGGGCCGCGCGTGGTCCAACGTGGCAAGAATGTGGAAAATTCCCAGGGTTAAATGCGTAAAAATCCAAAGGCGGCTCGAGAAATATCATTTACGGCAAGTCCCGAATGCTTCGGATATTAAAGTCGTTAATTTACATCCGACGGATGCCGGTCAGGAAGGGAAAATTTCATCAGGGGCCAAAATCCAAGGAAAAGAGCGATTCTGCCGAAATTTCCTCAAAGGGCAAAAGGGGAATCCTTTTTCTGGAGGGAGGAAGTTCATTCAATTTACATTTCGAATCGATTCTGGAGCTTGGATTTGTTCGGTTATATTCATAAAACTTACCCGAGCCATTATATAAATGATCTTCCGGGAGGAACGGGAAAAGGGGAAGCGCTTGGAAACTTTGGAATTTGAAAGGACGCCTCCCGCCCAGGATCGAGATGGTGCCCGGAACCGGAAAAACGGGTCAGAAAATTCGCCACCAGGATCGCCCAGAGACTCCGACGGGACGAAAGCGCGAAAAAAAAAAATTGGCCTGACTGCGACTGAAAACGTGTCTCCCCACGTGGGAGACACGAGGCAGACAGTTAATATCGTCTGTCTGGAAGTGAGCCACATCGATAACAGCAGTTTAAATGATATTAATAATACAAAGAGGATTCTCAATTATCTGTGCAATATCTCGGAGTCTTGTAGATACTCCGTCTACATCGCCATGTGTGTTCTGCCGAGCCTCCACATTTCTCTGGCCGTTATCCATGACGTGCCACCCACTATTTTATACAATCCTTGCCCGCATTTACGCAGGCGAGACATCACCGGATAAAGCAGATCCAAATATCCGAACCTTTTTAAGCCAAACAAGGAGGTTTTCCATTCTTGCCGGTCTACTGCTCCCGTACGTCGATTTACAACGACCACATCCATTACCATCATAATAACGCCATAAATATTAATACCTGCGTCGCATAATATCGATTCTCCCGAGTCATATTATCCGGCGGAATTTACCGGTCAAATCAGCTATTGAATGAAAGGCGCAAAAATAAAATATTCAGAACGAGGTCGAATACTATAATCGGATCCACGGTTATTATAAACTGATATTCACCATATGCATACAATTTCCGTAATTACTTGACTGATGTATCATTATTTGCGCGGTGATTTCCATTATTCGGATATCCTGTGTCCATCCCGTTTCAGTTAACGCCCGTTAATATTTCCATATAAATAATTCGTATTCTTTGTGGTTGCCTGGGGAGAGATAAAATTCCGATATATATTTATTTTTTGTCTTTTAATTGCCGCAATAAACGATGCCCCCCTCGTTTAAAATGCGTCTCCCTTAAGCGGCATAAACGCGAAAATGCTCGAACTCGGCGAACGAATTGCGATTTCATTATTCAGAGCAATTGCTCATTTGCGCTACATCTTATGCCCCGTTTATTAAAACTGATTGGGTTAGGTGGAAACCTCGCTTGCAATAACCGAAAAAATTATTTTTTCACCCGTATGATTTGGGTGTGGAATAAAAACCGGGTGCGCCATCCGGCACAATAAAAATATAAAAATTATGTTTAAACCGTTTTTAGTGATGTACAAAAACATTTCGTGCATTTCCATAAATATGGTCAAAAAAAAAAAGAGCAACCCTCATATTTCAATAAATTGATTTTTCCCGATGATAATACGGGGGTGAAATATTTCCATTTCACCATGTCAGTTGTCTAACACAGTGTACAAGTCACATTGTTTTTATACGACCTCATACGACAATAATATCTTCCACCTAACAAGAGATAAAGAATGATTTCTACTTCTATACACCAAAGGTTGTTCAAAAAGTTTCGCCTTTATGCCGAATTTATAGATTTTACGCGTAATGGTAAAAGTGAGTAACTGCACGTGGAAAAATTTCCCAAGAAGGTCCGCATTTAGTCCTCAAAAGAAAAATAATGGCGTCAATTCAGGAAACTGTTGAATATATACACATATATAAACATGTTACATTACGGTCTTTCTATAATATACACGTAAACGATTTTATCATTCACACAGAAAATGTGTTTTTATTATTTTTCAGTAATCGCCCCCCGGCGATTATTAAGTTTCAATCACGTCCAGAAAACTGATGGACGGGCGGAAAATGCCTTCAGGAACCCGTCGCATAAAGCGGACCTAACGGCTGTAAGAAGCGGCATATGCACTTTAAGGAGAGTGCATCGTAGGCGGGAGGATGCGGAAATGCAATAAGCGGAGACGTTTTCGAACTTCTTTGTTTTGGGGCGGGAGCAGGAGGCAATTTGCCGGGGCAGTGCCGAGGGCGCGCGGACGCAGCGGGACGCTGCGCAAAGCCCCGAAGGCTGCACCGCAAGTTGCCCTTTTGCTACCCGTCGCTGCCACCCCATCCGCGGGGCAAAGAAACATCGAGGACACTTCTTCAGCTTGATTGCCTGTTGTTCAATTTGTGTATCAGAAAATTTAATAAACTTTTTCCTTCCTCCTTCTCATTTCAATGTGTCACATTTCCACTAATGGAAACTATAAGGGAAAATAAAAATGATTTATTTGGATCGGTCGCGTTGAGAGCGAATTCGGTGGGCACCTCCCGCCGATTTTTTTTGTTTGCACGAGGCCCCCGTCACGCTCGCTGTGCGTCAGCTCGTGCAACGTTTGCTGCTGCTGCTGCTGATGCTGATGCCGTTGCCGCTGCAGCGGTCCTCGGCCGGGGAAATCGGAGCGCCTTTCGCGTATTCGACTTCTCCGGCAAGGGCCGGCCAGTTCTTTTTTTTTGAGTGACCCGCAAGGCCATCTGTGAGAAAAAGTCGGAAATGGCAAAAGTTCCTTTCATAAATCTACTTCCCCAAACTTTTTCCCCAGCCCAACATCCCGGATTCTGAAATCCTTCCCCGTTTCCCATTTTATTTTTATCGGGAATTTCGACTTAACTTGTATCAGAGAATTTATCATTTATCCCTCCTTTTGTTATTTTCGTCTAAATGCATCGACTTTATTCCTATTTCTGATTCTCCTGCAAATCTTTTCATGAATAACTTACGATACTGAGATTTCAATCCCGTTTATTATTATTATTATTATTATTATTATTATTATTATTATGCGTCTGCGTTTTTCGCGGGTTCGGGGCGGCCCTCGAAACCGGCCCGAAACTCCCGGCGCCCCGACACCCCGAAATTGGCAGGTATTTTACCTGGATTAAAACGACGCAAACGGTTGGACGTATTTATGCACGTGAACCGTCATAAAATACTAAAGCTCGGCGGCGACAAATTGCGTTATGACGTGGTCGCAATGAAGGGATAAAAGGATATTTATTTGATACATTACATTACAACCGAACTATGGAAATTAGATTAAACAGCAAGGTTTAACACGGAGGTCCACATCAAAACCACTCTTCAGGCGGACGAAACTCACATAAACTATAAACACACCTTCTTGAGTCTGAAACATATTCCGGTTTCGGTTTCTTCCACCCTTTCGTATCGATACACATAAAAACGTCCTCGCAACACCATCGGTCACCCACGTAGGGATTATCTTTTGAGTATTTTTTACACACCGAAAGACGAAAAACCCAAATCCCAAGGCAAATGAGAACAATCGGGATTCGGTTCCGGTGTTGTCCAAGGTTGGCACCACCGACGAAGCCATTCGCACGCTTCCATGAACGTGTTTTCGTGCTGCGGCACCAGGTCTTCCATTCTTTTCGCTGCGCGGCAAGGCGGGGCGTGCCGCTGGAGAAGTCGGGAAACGGTGCATTTCGGTTATCCGACCGGTAAGATTCGAAGTGTGAAGAATTTTCCGGGGGTAGAGGGTGCGGGCGAAGGAAGGGAAAAAAATTCCATCTTTTTTTTTTTTTCGTTTTTCGCGCAAAATAAACGTGAACATCTCTGGAAGCGTAAAGAAAAGCAGTTGGGAAGCCGTTATTACGGACCTATTATTGAACATAACTTTTATATCTATTTGGTGGTAGCCGCTTTGATTGAGGCTTATTTCCCACCGGGCGCATTAATAGAAAAATTAATCACTCTCTCATCTTGTTTATGGCCGCGATTATGGCAATCCATTTCGATTGTCTGGCAATTCCTTTTCTTTTTCTTCTTCCACGTGTTTTTCCTCGCCGGCTACAGATGGCCAAGCGAGGTTCCCCAGTTTCACTTTCTTCTAAATAACGATCGCTCCCCCGGGGTTTTATCGCCTTTCTCCGCAGACGGAAGAGTTCCCTGCCTGCCCCCGAATCAGGGGGCATTCAATCTGACGGTTAATTTCCCAGGCTTTTTCCCTGTTTGACCTTAGTGTTAATCCATTCATAGTCGGGGAAGTGGAAATACCCTTCGGAGCTACTTCCGATGATTAATTTACTTCCACTTCGTAAAATTGCTTTTGCATTTTCATCACTTTAAACATATTTAATAGCTCCGAAATAATATGATTTAATACGATCGATTGTGTCAAGTTTTCAATAAGGTTAAACAAAAAAATGCAAGGCAGCCCGTTTTGCAATTTTCGCTGACGGCCCGCAGCAGAGCGAGCAACCGGCTCTCCGCGTGAAACGTGTTCAGGTTTATGTGAGCGCGATAAAAAAAAAAAAAAAAAAAAAAAAGTGAAAGAAAAAGCTTTTGGGAAGTGCTCGAGCAGGTAGGACGCGAGGTAGCCGCAGCGAAGACGTCAGGCTGACGCGAGCGCCTCATTACAGGCGCAAAACCGGTGTCCCCGCCATTAAATGGAAAGGAAACAGGGCGAAAACCTTCGCAAATTCCCGTTTTCGCGGGGAATCAAAGGAGGCGGCAAAGGAGTCAACTTTTGGAACTTCGCCTCCGGATGCTGCCGGTCGGATCCTCGAGGCGAAAAAAAGAAAAAAAAATCTTTCCCGATCTCCGGACACCTTTTAAATGTCCGCGACTGACCGAGCCCCGATCGGTCCTCCAAAACGGGAATTCAAGCCGCCCGAGGTGGCGTTCAATTTGTTTTTACCCTTGACGGGGCGAAACGGCGGACGAGCGTCGTATTTATTAGCCTCGGGCAAAAATTACGGTGATCGTGGCAGCAGAGGAGAAGATGCAAGTGGAGGAAGAAAAAAGTGAAATCCGGAGGTACACAGATGCGGTTTTTCCAAAGTAGTTGACACCGTAATTTGAGATGGGGTTCGCTTTAAAATTTACTGCCCCTTTGAGTTTTGAGACATTCTCTTGATATTCCTCTCCAATTTGAGCTTTTCTTTTTTTTTTCTTTTTCCCGCTTTATTTCCGGATTTTCCCTTTATCCCCGGCACGGAATTGGTTTCCCTGAAAACTTAACCAATCCCGAAAGCCGAAAAAAAACACCTCACGAAAGGCAGAAGCATTGGTGAAAAGAGGCGAACAGGTTCTGTCAATCGTTTCTCCTTGCACCGGCGGCAAATTTTGACGTTAACATGACATTTTCACCGTAAATTTAGATGTAAGTTAAACTTGCTTTCAAATTATGATTCGGTTAAAACGCTTTCACAGTCCCCGGGCCTGAAGCCTCGTTATTATCCGAAAACTCATCCTCATATGTACAGCGCCAGACTCCCTTATTAATGCCGCTTATTTAGCCTAACTATGAAATATCTAAAAATTACACTGTCCCCGGGCACTCTCGGGGAGACTCCTCATCTCCAGACGGCGAGACAAGGAATAATTTTACCGAGAGTGACATTTAAATTTCTCCAGGGTTTGCTGGATGCTTATGCGACGCCATTTAATAATAAAATTATTTAATAACAAATAAATGAAGTTGGCGGGTGTGTGGAATGAATAATTCTGGGAGCATTTAGTTACGAAAGGAATATTGTTCGCCAGCCAAGCGCCTTTACATGCCGCCATATCACGAGTGTAATTTTTAATTTTGTTTAATAAACATAGACGAGCATAACATTATTTGATCTTTTTCGAACCCATTTCAAATCCATTATAAATCCATTAATATTTTCATATATTTTAAACAAAAAGATGACAACTGGCGCCTTCATTGAATTTTTTTCAAATGTTCCGTTGTCTCGGAGTCTTGCTTCTTAGTTTTACGCTTTGGATAACTTTCCTTTCGTCTTTCCCCCGTTTATAATTAATCATTTTCAAAACACTTTTCTCGCTTTTATTTTGGTATTTCAACGCATCGATATAGAAATATAAAGCGGTGAAAGATGATTGTTTGGATTCGTGACATTTGGGTACGCCGGGTTATGACGGCAGGAAAATTCCCGGACCGTGTGTTTATGCATCATCTGTGGCAACGTGGAAAAAAAAATTGGCAGTTTAACGCTCTCACAGAATCATATAAAACACCATTCCGGGTTTGTTATTAAGCAACCCTTACTTTACGAACGACAGTAGTGTAATCTTTTTATGTGTAGCAAAAAAAAAAAAAAAAAAGAAAAGAAAGAATCTTTATTTTATCATAACATCTTTTCCGAGAACACTTCACATTGCTCTTTTATTACTTTACATGAGGATATACAAAAAGTATTTTTAATGTACGCGTCACCAGAACCCAATACGATCTCATAACTAAACTGTTCGCAGGTACTCCGTATTGAGACATTATACTTTCACGGTCATCTTCAATTTATAATATTGGAAATTATACTGCGATGCAGCTGTTCCTATATTATATTACGAAATATCAATTTTCCTATCTTTATCGTACGCTATGATGGCAACGACGTTTGGAAATGAATGCGTTTAAAAAGAAAAAAAAATAAGATGAAGATATACATATATATATATACACACATAAAAAGCCCTAAAAAATTGTTAACTGAGCAACTGAGTTTACGTTACTTTTGCGTATTTATTTTCTATTCAGTTTTTCGATTTTGGGGTAATCCCCCGAACGGGGAGGGATTGATTATCAAAAAAATAATACATAAATAAAATAAATTTAACACTGTTGCAAGGGGCTGAAATGATCGGTTTTCTCGCTTCAGAGAAAATGGCCGACCGATGAAAGATACTGCATTTCGTTTCTTTAGGATAAAATATACAAACAACAAATACAGTGTATTTGATATGACTTTGGTCATTTCTGTATATGTATGATTTGATTTGATTGTATTGTATATATATGATTTGTATATGACTTCAGGTTTTACTTACTTTTCATACACATTTGCAATATTCGAAAAAACGATAATTTAGAGCAAAAAGAAAGTGAGCACGGACGTCCGATCGGGGTGAAGCATATCAGAAGTATCAAGCTAGCAGCTTCTGCTATTATGTGATAGATAATGTACGATAAGAATATAATAAATACATTGCAATTTGAATCCTTCGGCCAGTCGTAAAACCTAGTTTCGTATATGGATGTAATGTAAATATAAAAACACTTTTTGAATATTCAGATAATTTATAATGCGAATTATAAAGGGTTTTATTAAGGGAATCAAGAATTTTTCTTAGACAGATTTACTTAGTCCACCTAAGAATGATTTTTATTTCTAACATATAGCAATGGCGTTCGAATCTGGCACGGAATATAAATTATTATTTTAAATATTAATACTTTAAATACAGGTATATCAATTATTAGAGAGATTTGCATGCTGTTTTAATGACGGTGTACATGAAAATAATGCATGGAACGGAAGTATATCGTTAAATTATTATGATATGCAAGTTGAAATAATGGAATTTTTTTATTCATCAATATAAATATCGGATAAATTCAGTCTGTAAATCGATATGAATAAAATTTTTTTACAATGGTCCGCACGAATGACAACTATTAAATTGAACTCATATAATTCGTTTGGGGAAAGAAAAAAGGTTTTACACGAGAGCAAAAAGGTTGAAATTTTTGGGAAAAGAGATGGATTTCGTGAAATTTCTGATTAGAATTGCACTCGCCTAAAATTAATGGCGCCGAGAACGGGAAAAATGAAAAAGGAAACAGATTTTCTTCCTTCAATAAATCAGTATGTGTCTATTTTTCATTCAGCAGGCGTCGTTTTTCCAAATTTACATTACAAATCACGAACAGTCATTCCCGTTCGTTTTTTTATTTTATTTTATTTTATTTTATTTTTTTTTTTTTTATACAAATTTAAATGAAAATCGCTGCGATACTGCATTGTCAATAATCCTTTTAGAAGATACCTCCCTTCGATAGAATCCTAATATATTTTTTAATTTATTTAAGATGTACACAATACATGAGGTGACACAGCGGCATCCAATTTGGAGTTCCAATAAAACTGCCAAACTTAAATCCTTCTCAATGTTTTTAAGTGACATGAATTATCCCCACAGCACGGGAGTAGAGGTGGATGAAAGCAGAGAACAAGATGCGACCCATTTCTTTCGTTATTTTTTTTTATTTTCTTCTTTCCTCTCCTCCTTGCCGAACCGTAAGCAATGATCGGAGCCTGGAAAGCTACATTAACTCTCCCAGTCGGTGACAATTTAATCTTGTCATCTCGTGGAAACATGGGAAATTCGGCGGTAGGGGGAGGGGGGGGATACACCCATGCAGCCCGACGTCCGCCACCACGCAGAGTAAGCTATTCGCTCCGAAACGTTTGCCCCAAAGCGCGCGCCGCCCCCCTTGTCACCTCCCCCTCCCCCCGCCGACAGCTCAAAATTTGACTTTTCTTTCGCAGCATCCCAGTTGTCTCCCGGTTCAAAATGATCCAATATCGCACACCGTGAACATTCTTGTAAATCAATTGTAATTATTGCACTTTTTTCTTTTTTTTTTTTTTTTTTTACTCGTTAATTTCATGGCTCAAATGCAGACGATGATTATCGCCAGCCCCCGTGACTGGATCAAATGAAATAACTTTATTGAAAGGGTGGATGATATGAGCTACCCCCGTTTGCTCAAAAGGGTATATCAACTTCGTGACACGGAAAATAATTACATAATGTCGATGTGCGTCTATTCAAACGATTTTTTATTTTATATGCATATAATCTTCATTTGCCCGATGGATTCAGCAATATATATGAGAGTTCTCGGTGCAAGAAAGCTCATCTCTAAATTCGTCTCGTTACACGGTCACTTTTAATTTTTTTCCCGTTTAATATGACACATGACCAGCCATTTTCATTCGCATAATGAAGATCGGAATGAATTTTCATACGTTTTCTTAAATCTCACAAGATTTTGTGAAACACACATTTTTCATGAAATTCTTTTCGCGGCTGTAGTGCATATCAAACGTTATTTTTTATGTCCGAATATGCAGGCGCAAAATTTAACTAGCTAAAACCATATATTTTATTTTTTCCTTTTCATGCCTTTTACATGCAAATAACTTATATTTACAAGAAAGTTATTTCGATGGTGCAGATGGAATAATTAAACATTAAGAATTATCTTAATTTGTATTCGCCATCTCCTCTTTATATGCTCCGAGCGCCCATAAATTTAGCCCGATCTTTTTTTTTTTTTTCAACCCCGCAACTTCCAAATTTCCATTTTTCCACTGTTTTATTACAAATTTATTTTGCTGCCCCTGCCCCCGGCACCATTTACCATCCTCCGTCCCAGGGGCCGCAGCATGATGGTTTTTATATAATTCTTTTTCAAAAGGAAACTCCGTTAAGAGCAAAATCTAATTTCTAAGTCAGCAGTGCTTCTGTCGTGAATGGCTTCCGCCGCAGAAAAGTAAGGGAAGAAAATATAATAAGATGAAAATGAAACATGAAGTGACAAAGAAGACAATTTTTTCTTCTTCTTTAAATATTTAATTCTTTTGTCATGACAATTCCCGATGAAATAAAAATTAATGTACTTCTCTGCTCTTTTTTTTCTTCTTTTAAATATAAAAATTCTACTTTTTCAAAGGAGGAAAAAAAATCTCGAGCCCGTAAAAACTCGTTTATGAAGCAAATATCTCAAATCGAGAAAGAACCTGACAAGAAGTGCTTGCTTGATCCCGAAAATTGATATTGCTGCTACTTTATTATTATCATTAATGTATTATGACACGGCATTTATGTATTCCTATAGATATAACAATCATAAATAGTTCGAAATAAATAGAAAAATATATATATAACATAATAAATAAAAAAAATAAAATAAAAAGAAAAAACACGGCGTGAATTTGATAATAAATTTTCATAAGTTTTTTTCATATCAACAGACCGACCGACTTGGAGAAAATAACTTAAAGAAGGGTCTTCATATAAAAATTAGATTATCAAATAATTTTTTTTATGTTAAATGGTTCTTTTATATACATACATGTAAACATTAAAAGTGTATAACAGTGAGGGCAGTGTTAAAGGCTTTCTCTATTCGCTACAATAATAAAAAATATAAATAATATTCTTTGTCAAGTTAAGAAATCTTTTGCTCTTTATAAAAAGAGAAATCTGCATCATTCCCCGAGAAGAAACAAAGTTATGATCTGTTATATACAATATGATAAAAGTAAAGCCGTCAATTGAAGATTTTAATAAAATGTTAACAAAAATGGGGGTGGACTTTCTAAGTGGATGAATTCAATCTTTTTTAACATCCCCTTGTCCCTATTTTATCCCGATTATTTCACACTAGGCGGGTAATTTTTTCATCCCTTGTCCCTGAGGGTAATGGAATACACGAGCGACAAGGACCCCGGGGACTTTTATCCCCTTCACGTACTCAAGAGATTACGTAAAATTATTTAAATTGTCAATTTCGTATTAAATTAATAAAGTGACTTTTGTATAATGCGTTTAAAAATGACGATATTAACGAATGGAGAATATATCAATCATGCTCGCGTTTTCATATATGTCAAAACTTTTGTGCAAACATATGAAATAACCCGGAGGTTTATGCATAATCTTCCACCGTATTTCAAGAATAAGCGATACTTTTGCATATAAAAAGCTTTTCTACGGATATATTAAGCGCGATTTATATCTGTATTTTTAATCTAAAAAATAGGGTTGGTTTTATTTATGGACAATATAAGTCGACGAAGAAAATTGTTTCAATTTATTGACGAGGACGGTAAAAAGTTAAAAAGTTAATAACAGAAATGCGGTAGGTACGACGGTGCGTTGTTTACGAATCAAATTGGATGCCATTATAAGTGCGAAGTGCGCGATTATATCATACTGTAATCAGTAGGCATTTTAATAAAGTTATTAAGCGTTTAATACGAAGTTATCACGCTATGTTTATTTAAGTGACTACTTCCTTAGTGACACAGCAACTGAAATTACAAATTTGAAGTATTTAACACCGCAAACGCTCCGCACAGCAACAAACCATCAATTAATACCGTTCATAAAAGCACGGAACGCAATATGGAATATTGTCGATCGGCATTAGTGTGAAATATTCCAGGCAAAAGTCCATTTTTTTTTTCCATACTTAAACGGAAAAAGATCGATCAAATATACAAAATTCGTTCGCTCTGTCCGATCTCAATCGGCGCCGGAACAAGGCACCGCCTAACACTTATCTAGAGAAACAATCACATATTTAAAACAATCGCAAGAGCAACATCTAATTCAAGAGATTGTTAATGGTATGACTTTTTAAATTAAAATAAAAATTCTAAAAATTCTGTCACTGAGAAATGCATTTTAATAACGCATTTTCGAGTGGTTTTCAAAATATGTTTCCATAATTGTGTGATAATACTTCCGCAACGGGAGAAGTTAAATTGCGTAAAAAGCTGGATTTTCCATATTTTGTGCTTGAAAAGATGATAAATTATATGATGACAGGATACAGAACGCATGTCGTTATAATATGAAAACAAGATAATATTGTCGATTGAAATGGCGACACGCTCCGGGAGCGATTCAAGGGGTTCGAACCGCCCTAAAATAAACCCCCTTATTATCATTTTAAATAAATGCTTATTTTCCGGAACTATTTTACATAATGGATCTATTAATGGCCTCGGAAAATTTATATCCCTCTTAATTGCAACGTTTAAAAAAAATTTTTTTCATAATAACTTTTATTTTGGATTTCCCCGTTGCGACACTTCAAACATCAGTTCTGCTATTTAAACGATAACAGAAAATATTCATACAGAATCCATTAAATGAAAAGAATGCGACGCAGAAGAAACCGTGAAGGGTTATTAAAATTGCTAAAATGAAAAATTCATCTGAGCATTAAAAAACACTGCGATGATAATATATTTAGTTTATTGAAATAAAACCCAATAATCTTACCCGCATACACAAATGACAACTCCCATCAGGGTACGTTATTTATGAAAATGACTTAATCACTATGGTTTATAATTTGTAGGATTAAAATTTATTCCTAACGACAAATTCCCGATGTATTTTTGAAAATTTCCGGCCTCTTAAATTCGAGGACCAGCGAAAGGAAAAACCTGAATTCGCACATCCGAAATTTGCACGAGAGGATTTCTTTTTCATTTAACGAAAATTTAATTTCACCCATTGGCGAATCTTGGAGGCTATCAGGGAAGAGCAATCGAACGATGAAGAATAAGGTAGGACACTGCCTTGATAATATCTGATATGCAAATAAAAAGTTATTCCCCGTTAGAGCGTCATTTTGGGACGAATCGCTTGATACACTCGCAAGAAGGTAGAAATGCAGTAAGGATTCCGGGCGCATAATTAAACGCAGTTCCAATGCTGAAGATCATTTAAATGAATTTTCGCGGGATTGCTTATTCAGCACTACCCGATTACAATTTATTTCCGAGGAGAACAAATCATTCAAACGAAAATTTTGTATGAATAGAACCTTCCATTGTCCCGCTGAATAAATATGCTGAATATCAGAATCCGAAGAAAGTTATAATGGCGCCTTTCACAGAAAGTTTGGATCCCGGGAAAGCGTTGGAAAAGCCTCGGACCCGGGTCAACAAAGAGTGGGGAGCCCGCCCTTTCATCCCCTTTTGCATTATACAGAAGGAAGCCGTGACAGGCCCTGAAAATGTCGTTTCCTGGATTTGGAAAACCATGGCCCCGTGACAAGAGTATGACAAAATGAGGAACAAATGATCTATGTCGAACCCCTAAAATCCCTTCCCATCGGTAAATCATTATTATTGATCTTTCGCCGGGGATGGATTAGGAGAGAAGCTCCCGCGAAGGAAAGCCTCCCAAATGCCCAAAGTTATGGCGAAGATAGCTGAGGCCCCGCCACCCCCGGAAAATGCAAATTTGCGCCCTAATCCCGAGCGGAATATCTCGCAAGATAAATACGCCGGTGATGGGTAAGGACTTTTTCTAAATGTGCCCGATAAGGATGATGAATCATAGCGGGAACCCGGCGATAACCCACAACTTTTCTCCCATACTCCTGGCACAAGCGGCGGGAGAGTCTGCGACCAGCATCGAAAAAATATGCGCACGAAGGAAATTGCCTCCTGTCGGAAATCATTTTCCCAGAGCCAAACAAAAACCTTAATTTCATAATTAACCTCCAATTGCGGGGAAACCCGAATGCGTCACTGACGCCGTTGCGGAATCACGACTTTACGATTTCATTCACGGCAATTTGAATTGCTGCAGTTTAAATATACATATATATACATATTTTTCTTTTTTTCATAGTAATTTCCACGGTCCAACGAATTGAGCGATTACTATGATCTACTCCTGATTGACATTCCGAGTTAGAGGTTATAATGAAAGAGGTAAACTCCCCCACAGATCACGGTCCTGTCAATCACAGAGGTACACACGGAGCAGTATTTTAATTTCGATATCTGATACGAAATGCTCACGCAAACCCGATCCTGAATACCGTATTTATATTCTAATATAAAAAGTATGCTCATCTGACAATCACGCAACATTTTCGATCTCATTCTTTTTTTGTTTTCCGTACAGAAAACCAGGTTTTTTAAGCGTTCCACCGTCCGATTGTCAGTTGGTGGTGGCGGAGCCTCAACATCCCCGCCAAGGGGAAGGGGAAAGCCCCGGTAAAGGTGTCGATCCCCCCCCCCCGCCCTTAATTCAGCAGGCGTTCCGAGTCGAAACTCGTCCGACAGCGAGCGGAATTCGCAGGAACAACGCGCGTTAACCCCGAACACGTGGACTACCCCAAGCAGGAGCCGCGGGGATTAAGTCGAACGCGATTTATTAACGAACCGATATTCGGAGTCGGAGATCGCAGAAGATTACGAGGGCGTTAGATTCCGAGGTCTTGAAGCGAAGCGTTTAGATGCCTCGTATCAGATCGGGGGTGAGTGTGTGTGTGTGTGTGTGTGCGCTGCTGCCGCCCGAAGAGAGTGGCCTTTCGGAGTGTATATCCCAGCCACGGGGATTAAAACTGCAGGGGTGAGGGGGAGGCGAAAAAATAAAGGAAATCATCCCCTTTCCTAAGCAAATGCAGCTACCCAAGCCTTTAGCACTGAATACAACGCTCTCGTGCCACTTTTTCCGGTCTTTTCCGCCACCTATAATGGTTGTCGGATTGAAATAAGAAAATGAAACTCTTTGAGCAAGACAACGAATATTCTTTACCATCCAGATTTCCTTCTTATTTTAAATACGATATATTTATAATAAACAATTACATTACGAAGACGGTATTTAATTTTTTTACCCGGCGTCTCACGAGCTCTTATTTTAGAGTCATTTTTTTATAAGTACGAAAATTATCGGTTTATAAATTTTGAAAGTACTTTATTATCATTTCCATTTGGAAGTCACGTTCATATTGATCGAGGACTTAAATGACTAGTTTCGACATGAAAAACCAAATCCTTTCTCTGACGCTTACGTGCAAAGCTTAAGAGAAGCAAAGAGAGGAGCTTCGAAAAATTTACCTCATTCAGCTTTTGGCTTTGAGCACAAAACACAAACGAGGCATGCGTTCATATTCAATTTTTTTTCAAAAGCCGACCACTTACCCGTAATTGTAGTTTTCCCCGTTTTCCTGTTTTGCTGTGGAAAAAACGCTTTTACAGGAGATCGTCTTAAAAAAAAATGCAGAAGCTCATTTTTTTGGGGGATTTGCATTTCTGTCCCCGCTTGCGTCCGGCTGACATTCGGAATTGGTTCGTTCTTGTTCCGCTATGGGCGAAAAAACGCCAAATAAGTTTTCGAACTGGAGCTGCGCGGCCAACCTGTGACGCTTGAACCCGACCCGTGACCCAACATTGTTAATCGGGAACCCGGGTCCGGGTCAAGTTATCGTTCCGCTGCAAAACTGCATGCAAATACCCCGTGGGCACACTCAACGAGCGGGGGGAGAACGACGGAGGAACAGGTTCGATCATTCCCAATATCATAGGGTCACTGACAATTGTCTTTGGGAGTCAAGTGGTCTTGAAAAGTCGCTGCTGTTAGCATTGTTACCAAAGACTCGAGACTTTGACTGTAAACAATACTTAAGAAAATGTTTTGTAAAAAATTAATTATTTGCGATTGTAAATTTTTTTTTTTTTTTCCTCCCTTTTTCGTAAATACCATCTTGAGATTGGAAACAAAATCCAATTAAGAATAACTTTTACTTGATTTGAATGAATTAAATTAATTCATGAAGTTTTTAAATTGCGTTTGGAAAAGAATTCAAATTCTTCTTAAAAACTTCCTGTTTAATTTTGTGCGGGACTTGATTCAAAGTCCGTAAACTTCTGTCCTGTCACACGCACTTGAAAAATGAATGTATGAACTATTTCACAACAATCCGATATAGTAAAATATGTTCAAAAATAAAAATCTTATTTCGGTGCATTTAGAAAAAAATTGCACCGTCCGCAGAGCGTTCAATAATTCGTGAACGTGTTTGTTTAAGATAAATAATTAAATGTAACATAATTTAACAACTGATATTTCACTTGAAACATATATTTATAGAACGAAATCAGTCATTAAAAAATATTCATAACACAGACTTACATTTAGTGCATTTCCAACATGCTTTATTCTTATTTCCAAAGGAGATTTAAACTTTCAATACATAAACAATTATAAAACAATATATATATATATGTACATTTATATATGAAAGATATTCAGAGTCTTGAAATGAAAAGAAACATTTGTTTTTAACTTAAAAAATTAACAAATTTTAAATATTTCCCTTACCTTTTTTAGATAATTAAAATTAAAATTCAACAAGTTAAATGTCGCTAAAGATGCAAAACACAAATAATTTTTTTTGTTTGAGCCCGCTTAGGAAAATATCAATGAACTAATTGTTATTATGTCCGCAATTAATATTCCTTCATCAAAAAAAGTTATAAAAAAAAATTCTATTTAATATTAAGAGAAAATTATCTGCAATGATAATAATTTATATTCATATTATAATAAGCGAAGCACAATGCGATGCTGCTGTACTGCACCGTTAATATTTCCAGCTTACGGGAAAGGAATTGTTCTGCTGTGTCAAAGCTTTCAAAGCAAAAACTAATTCTGTCATTACTGTCAAAAATAGATTCACATGTATCACGTAACAATCAACAAAAGGGGATCGCAAGTACATCATTAAAAATTTCACAATTTCGTAAGCTGGGCACCACTAACTGAAGGTGGAATTTTTCGAGATTAGGTTTTCAAGCGTTCCATCAAACTGATATTTTACCTGTGGTCAATCTCTCACGCGCCACCGGCAGCAGCACATGAAGATAAACTACCGGCGATGGTGAAATATTTCGGCTTTGTTGTTTTATGAAAGATCAGGTTCGCCGATGGTTCGGGGGACTATTTTTACAAGGCGGGAAAGTAGCGTTTCTTAAAAATTTTCCCCTTTCTTAAATGTTTAGTTTTCAAAAATTGAAATAAATCGATCCGAGCCGAATACAAGGAAAGATTCATTTCCGTTGGAGTTACAGTATTTGGTTTTGTGTGGAGTGCGTCGAGGACAAAAAAATGATAATAGACGAAGACCCTAATGGATTTGTCGTTAATGAACTGATTAGGAGCAAATAAATCTCTTTTTTGAAGTCCTGTGTTCCTGCACCTGACCCTTACAATTTTTTTATGGGGTTATAAATTATGATAATTCAAAGAAGTTGTCTAAAAGAGACCATTTTAAGATCTGGAAGAATATTTGGTTTCCAGATAATGTAATATAGACGTATACCATACCTATTAAATTGAGGTAAAAGGACCAATTCCTTCCCCTTCCTCCCCGCCAGAAATTTTTAAAAAAAAAAAATTGAAAAGATTAATTTTTCAGCTTGGTCAATCATAGCGCCAAATTCTTGTTGCACGAGGGCAAATGCCACGATTTCTAAGCGTACGACAACGCTGCGCGGACGGCAACGCATAAATCTTTTGAATTTCAATTTATTTTGATTCGTGAAATAAGTTTAAAAACGCTTGTGCGTAAATGAAAAAATGCGTATATTAATCACTGCATTATAAATTCGTCGTTAATTTACTATTTTACTGCTCCTCCGAAAGTTTAAGATTCGTTGGCTTGCGACATTCCGGGCGGGCATTCATCGACAGATCATTGACCCGACAGCAGATCTCAGTTCGATATCCTAATTACACTAAACGTATTTGAAAATGCACGGGCGCCGAGGAAAATGCCGAGCTCATGAACGCTTTCTCCTCTTCCGTTTCAAATCCTCGGGATGCGTTCACTGAAAATGTTTGCCCTCAAATGTGAAAGGAGAAGGTTCCCCAAAAACTTTTCCTACATTTTCTTCTGGTCCCCGCACGCTCTTACCGTCTCCCCGTGCCGGTGGCGTTCCTCAAGTCTCGGGTTTTTCCTCGTGATTCGGACGCTTGAAAGTCCGCCCCGAACCACCCAGTTTCCCTGCTCCCGGTTTTCTAATCGTCGTATTCCTCCCGAAACACTCGCCATTAAATTGTTCTTACGGATGAGCAGTGCCTTAGCGAGGCCCCCGCGTATCGAGAGAGAGGAAAAAAAAAAAAAAAAGCTTTAATTCGACAATTTTAAGATCTTACGGATCGCACCGAAATTTAGGTTATGTCAAGCGCCATTCCCACGGTTAAACGCAAAGAGGGCGCGCTGAAGGAAAAAAAAAAAAAAAAAAAAAAAAAAGGAAACAAAAAAGAAAAATCCACAATTGTTCTAACAGTGTGAATCAAATTTAATAATTATAATTAAATCAATCAAAGCTGCCTACTTGAATGACTGCGCTCGGATCCACTTGAACCTTTCATAAATGGATGGGGCCAATTATAAAATCCAAGGTATCAACCTGATCCGATGCCTAAAAAACCGAAATTAATGCGTTTCAAATAATTTGAAAAGGAAGCATTTCAACATTTGAAACTGATTCAACTGTTGAGCATTACCTTTTGCGCCGGATCCGCCAGACTCTTTTTCCGGAGGTGCACGATGCAAGCGAATCTGATGTTTTCCTTTATTGGGAACTCGATTTGATTGCTGATTTGCCCTCAGTTGCTCCGTATGACACAGGCAATTACCCGGTCTGAATTATTACATGGACAATCGAATTAACCCTTCATGAATATTCTCCGTTCTTCGCCGGAGCAGGACTCACGGGCATAATGCGTTTGAATCGATGGATTTGAGATTGTCCGCATAAAGAGTTCGAAACCTTATTTATAGCAGACGAATAATCTTCATTCATGGAATAAATCAAAAGCTGTAATAATTAGATAAGCGGCAAAATGTACAACTACTTCCTGTTGGACTTTCGATTGCTTCCCATGATGATGATAATGGATAAATGTTAATTTTCCCAATTTTCCATGAAGCATGACACTGTGTAATAGGTTAGATTATGATTTTTCGTTATTCTCCATCTCTTGGGATAAATAATTCATTATGGCCGTAGAAAATCATTAATATGCGCATTTGATTAAGGAATAAATTTGATTATTTTATTTTTATATTTCCCTTATGTACACGGTGCCGTGACCGATTCATTTCATGTTATGCTGCTCATACATTTTTCAATATAGAGAATTTATCAGTTTGAAATATTTAATGAAGGGATATATGGGAGATTTCACTTCGTTCCCCACGTTTTGTTCCAAATAAAATTGTACCTAGCATAAATGCGCTGAATTTAATCGCCCAATATTTGTTTTCACGTATTAAAATAAAAATATTAAATTAAATGCTTTCGTCATTTATAATACTCTGCTCTAAAAATTACACATTACTTTTTTTTTTATTTCTTTTTAACGATCAGTGTTATATGACTGCAGTGAATGCGTAAAAATTCGGAATATTAAAATACTAAATTAATTTAAAATACAAATATGCTTGAGACTTTTTCTCAAATGTTCAAAATTATGGCGATTTCAATTAGAGGCGTTTTTTTACCTAAAATTTATCTGTGTTTCAGCGGCAGTCATTGTAGAAATGCATAAAAATTAGACGGTAAGCGAAATGTCCGGACGGCACAAATGATTAATTTTTAAGTTTTTAATAAACAAATAATAAGGAATAAACTTTATTCAATGGAACTTTCATCATCGCGACATGTTTTCAAAGCCCTTCATTATCGTTCTCTTTAAACGGATAGTTTTTTTAAAAATGTAATCTGAAAATCTTCGATACAAATGTTTTCCTTTCTTCCTTTTTTCCTTTTTAATATTTATACCGCACGGAAGATTGTTACGGTTTGCCGAGGTGGAAGGGATCTTTTCGTAGGAGTTTCAAAGCAGTTACATCTGCACTGTCATTTAGAGCTGCGACATTTCGGCTGCCTCTCGGGATATGAAATTTATCAATGCTCGGATCAGAAAATCATTAGCATACCAGGGATCCTTTTTATCCCAAAACCGGTCGTTGTGGAAACTTAATAAAGAAATTATAAGTATTAATAAATGGTAATCTCATCGATTACACAACGAATTTAGAACCTCTTCATCTCGTTTAACTCATGTCAGTGTCGAAATCCTGTTTTCCACCGCATTCTCCCCAATTATTTGTTGGCGCCTGTCACCGGTAAATCTCGGGAGTCATCATAGATCACGAAAAGAAAAAAACCAGGATCACCATAACAATATTCAAAACTGGCATGATGCTATTGAGTTGTATCGCTTCCCATCTTCGTTCTCTACATAAATCATGCGATGTTTCCGCCACTAATTGGCGTATTTTTTTTTTTTTTTTTTTACCCCCGAACTGATTTACGACTTTCCAAAAGATGCCCCGAGATGAAGACGTGAAACGTTACGGAGGTGGCCCTTTCGACGGTGCGAGTTTCGTTCGTTTAAGGGATGATGACATCCGATCGGAAAAAAATACGGTCGTCGGAATCCTCTGGATCGAGCCGAGCCTGGAAAGCTCCGCACTCGTGGCACATGTGCATCAAGCCCCTGAATTTCGCGAGATTCGTTTCAAGTGAAGACCTGGTCGTAGATTGTAAATCTGAGCAAAGAACGGCGCAAAAGTTAAATTTTTTTTAAAGCTACAAAAACCTTTATTAGTCGATTTATGATTCCCGGGCGATGGAAATTAGTAATAAATCATGTTTGAAAAATGAACCGACCGAGCGATTACATCGCCCATCGTTAAAGGTACAAAATGGAAACTGTCGAATTTGTCGCAAACCATAATTTTTACGTAGACAAATGACAGTAAATAGGTAAAATATTTACCCAAAAGACGGCTTTCTCTGATTTGGGAATTGCTCTCGAGCCCAGGTTATTTCTCTTAATTGTAGTCTTCAAAGCTCAAATTTACATTGATAATGCTCATGCGTTTCTTTCTTTAACAGAGAAATTGCCCGGAAATTCCTTTTAACAATTTCCGAAGCTGTTCCCGGCACTTTTTCATCCATAAAGTCGAAAGGTGGGAGAATGAAATATAAACATTTTTTCTTTTTTGATAGAAAATGAGAATAAGAAAAGGAGGAAGACTAAGAAGGAAAAAAGTAAATTAAAAGTTCTTAAAATAAATTTAAAATTCAAAATACTATAAAAAGAAAGTAATAGGTAGGAGCGATGAAGTTGGGGGTTGGCTTTCTCCTGCCACGGCGGCGGGGCAACCGGGTGAAAATTCATAATTCTCAGGCGCTGCCTCTGCGGGAACTTTCATCCCGAATTCTCCTCCTCCCTCCCCCTCCCCCCTCCGGGGAGAATGACGTTGGAAATTCGGGGCACGTTTTCCGATATCAACCCCGGGGTTGAAGGGGTGGCATTGCTTGTAAAAAGGAGTCTCGGCATAAAAATCTATTTTATAATCTTTGTTTTTCCTTGAATTTCATTATGGAAGTAATTGTCTCGGAGCTTTCACCACGTATAAAAATGAGAAAATATTTCCTCCCTGGATGAAAACTTCCCCCGAATGCTATATCAGCATATACATCCGATTAAACTGCGGGAAAAGAAAGAAGAAAACGTTTCAAGCTTAAATAATAAAATGTTTAATTAATTTAAAGCCAGGAGCGTTTCTCGGATCGTGTGGCGCGTTTTACTTTTCCATCCCCCTAAAAAAAGGGACAGGCCGGTGGGCCAGGGCAGGCACCTTTTCCGCAGGGAACGCTCCTTCCACATCGTCCCCGTGGAAATTTCAAACTGGTCGGCTTGTATATTTGCTCCTTCGAAAAATAAAAGAATCTGGCTGTGCTCGCACTTGAGGAAACGCTTTCGTCGAGGTTCAGCCTTCCTCGTGAGGTACATCCGATCGGTCCGCGACGAAGATTTGACGGAGAGGTTAATGGAACGAGTGAACGCGAGGCCGTTCCAATCCGTTTGGTCCATCCAGGATCGCAACAACTGCGATCTTCCGATCTCTGTCGCATTTCCAAAGCCGTCGACAAGACGTCCGGAGCGGCAGGGTGACGCATAGCAACCAGCAAATGAAATCTCTCGTTCCTCGCGATCCGCCGGTCTTCGGCAGCCATCGAAGACGGTGCGAATCTTCGGAAGAAGGACCGATGTCGTTCCGGCACAATAAATAAAGCGAGATTAATTCGGAAAAACTCGCAGCGCTGAAATTCGTATTTGCTCTCTAATGGAGAAATTTCATGGGAAATAAACGGGAATAAAATATAAACTAATATATTTTTCTGAAATTGTAACTTGTATTTCTTTACTTTATTTCTTTTTTTTTTTTTTTCTTCTCCTTGCTGGAAATTGAAAATTTCCAGATTATTGGGAATAATAAAAGTCTCCGCCTGTTGCCCCGTTCCCCACCGGAGTTATTATAAGTAGCGTCGCACTCCTGCGGGATTTCCGGCTCCCGCGGACCCTTTCGGTCTTCTTCCACGTCTTTCGCGTTCGGAGGGGAAACCACGAAGGAAAAATTTCAACGGCGATCGTTTTATTGAAGAATAAAATTGATAATTAATTAGATAAGTGGCCATCAAGAGATGACTGTGACCGGTACTGCTAATGGACTGGTTTTTCGGGCTCGAGATACCCCCCCTCGGAAAAGGGAGAAATAAAATTTCGGGGTGGATCCAAGCAGATAATGAAAAACTTTTAAACTTCTCGTTTGATGGATAAAATTGTTTTTTTTTTTTTTTATTATAATTGGTCCTCACATGAATCATGTGTAAACTCCCTCCGTCGGAATCTGACAATGCGAAGGAGCTGTTTGAAAAGAGAGGAACCTGAGTCGCGTTGCACGGCTTTGTCAACAGCTTAAATATATTATGAATACAATCCCGTTACATAAACGCACGTAAGAAATGCAAATACTACCGTGAATTTCATAGAATATCCTCCTAAAACATTCACCATCTCCGTAACTCGGATCTTTGGATGCGAGGAGCGATATTTTACGTGAAATATTATTAATCTTTTCGGGATCGTACATTAATTCCTACGGAAATGCGTATCGAGCACTGAAACGTGTTGTTATATGTTAATTACGTTAAAAGCAGTGCGCAAAATGGCGGGTTTGGAGCATTTTCCCGTGGACAAATGTTGCTCTTGATTAGGAAAGTCATATGAATTTATAATATGTATTTTGGACGAATCAAATAGGTTCTTCCCAAACGAAAGCCCACTTCATAAGTTTTTTTTTTCTGTCCAATTAAGATTTGGAAAAAAATATTATTTATCTAGGTGAATTAATTAGATATTGTAAAATGGTAAAATTCACCCGAGAGATATCAAAGGAACTGAATAATTTTTTTTTTTTTTTTTTAACCCAAAGCCTTGTACCAGGGGGACGTTAAAATTCTTAAGTCAGCTCGAAACTTGCCCGAGTTAGGATTTTTATATTTGTACCTGACGGTTTTGTTTTTTTTTTTTTTTATTTTATTTATTATGGGAAAAAAGTTTTGATGTAATATTCTGCCACGACCCGAAGACCGAAGTCCTTCGGTTCGGGGGGGAGAGAGAGACGTTTTTCGGTTTCCGTCGCATGATTTATGCGTGGCAGCAGAAGATCGATTAAAATCAGGTTCCGCTACCGAAAAATAATCCGAGAAAATTTACGACCCTTTCTGTTGGACGTCGCAGCCACTGAGCGAACGGGGAACGATTCTCTGCGCATGCAGAATCCCACTTATGATTTTGAAAAGTGTGGGTGAGACCTGATTCACCGCACAATCGCGCTGCCGGTATTTGTTGGTGTCCAAAAACCATTCGCATTCCGTTTACAACAATGTGTACAATTTAGCAACTGAACTCGGATCATAGTTTTTCAGTCGTCTGATCCGAACGTAATTTTTTTTTTTTTCTCTCTCTCTCTCCTTTCTGGCAAAGTTATTACCCCGATTGGTTTTAGGGCTCGGGACGTAGCCGGGGTACCGAACCAGCACCGAAGGAG
This sequence comes from Ricinus marginatus, assembly GCA_028565995.1. NCBI lineage: Eukaryota > Metazoa > Arthropoda > Insecta > Psocodea > Ricinidae > Ricinus > Ricinus marginatus. The sequence continues at coordinate 3,728,218 of JAOWBB010000008.1, read as the reverse complement.
CATCTGGTTTCGGGTGCAGCCTCATTTCTTGCACCACAATAAACCCAAGGCTTTGCAACCGCATTGTACGAGGTTCATCCATGACAAATCAAAAAATAATAGAGCCGAAATGCAACCGAACGATGATGAACTTATGACGATGAAATCATCGATGCGGAAAAGTGAACAGATCAGACGGAAACACGGTTAAATATATAATATAATTTGGTTCGAATGCCACACAAACCGATGCAGAAAGGCGAAAACAGAGACATCTTTGCTGCGGTTGTTATGTGCAAGTTAGACAGCGAACCGCGAATCTGATTGCTTTGAACATAAAAGATAGTTATAAAATCTCTTGAAGTTTTGCATCGATTAATTGTGAGACGGATGTGAACGTGCGTGGGGCTGTGCCTTCGAACGGTCCAGGTACGGTCGATATTTTTGCGTTTCCCGTCCCCTCCCGGGGAGTCCGTAAATCGGGGAAAGCCCCTCTTTTGTTCCTTTAATGTGGCACCGCTTGCGCCTTCTCGTGCACGCGAACGCGACCCGGGTTGCGGTGCGCCGGTTCCTCCTCTTACGGTGCTGCATTAATGGAACATTTTTTTTTTTTTTTTTTTTTTTAATGTTTTGACCCTTTCTCGGCTGCAGCATTTCAGCGTCCCCGATGCCCCGACAGACCTCGCCCAGCGGTTCAGTCGTAACGAGCGAAATTCGGCGACAAATAACGGGGCAGATTCGTCGGCCTCCCGTTTCAGCACCGCAGGGAGAGACAGAGAAAAGAGAGAGAGGTTTTTTGGAGGCAGACAAAAAAAGTTTCGGAAATGAACGGTCTTAAATTATTGTTAAATTTATTAATAACACTCGTCATTCGAATTTGATTTATGCCCCTGTTAAAAAAAGAAAAACATAGAATCTCAATCTAGTGATAAAATAACAACAATAAAGCAATCACACAGGTATTTTCTTATACCTGAGAGGAAACTACTTGACTGTACCTGACTGTGGCAGATCCATTACATCGGCCTGGTCCAAGCCATTTGTTAAGCAAACAGTTTATGAATATTCTTCCTCCTCTTATTATATATATACATAAAAAAGAACCTTGTTCGGGGCGGTATAAAATGAATGAAATAAAATAAAAATCTTTGTCATTTTTATCTAAATGAACCAACATTTTTTTAATGACGGTTCCAATTATATAAATCCGATATGTAGAGAAAAAGGAGCAACATTGCAGCGAAATGTAAGTGTCTGCTGAAAGCTCATGAGAAGATAAATCCACACCTAAATTTAATGGTTTCTAGATAAAATTGCTAATTCTTGAACTCTATAGCGATTAGGTTTGAATACGTGTAAAACAAGTTTTCAACGAGTATTAATATTTTAATATGCTAACATATATGAATGCCCAAATACGAACCGTCGTCAGATAATTTGACAGTGATAATTATCCGTTCCATAGATGGAACCATCTACAGACGTGAAATTGTGGTCCATCTTCGGGTTCCGGAGAGACATATTGCGTGATCGAAAAAAAGCAATTTTAATAACCGGAATAGATAATCGACGACTAAAAACATTAATATATATATATATATATTCTGGAAGAAGTTCGTAAAACGTCGGTGTTCGCAGCAAGTATCGTATTTTTGTGCACCAAAAAGGGATGTTAAAGCTCAAAAAGATGGTAATTTTATATTCTGAGGCGGACCGCCGTCCGGCAGTTATCCATCCGCTACTCAAACATTCATAAAGTAGCAATTATTATCATTCGGATAGCCTCAACAATAACTCCGAAAAAGATGCCGCCGATGGTGTTTTCACATCCTCAGAATTCGCATAATAACAGTGACAATTTTCATAGTTAAAATATCTTTTTCTGCAAAGAAAAGAATAGTTTACGGATAAATAATTCAAATGACAGATGACGTCTGATTTTATTTCTTCCTCTCTCAATGGGCGAATTGTTGTTTGCGGAATGACAAACAAATAAAATCCGAGGCGGTATCGCCCACGTTTAGCTTGGCGGGGGGAATCAATTTGCTGCGGTTCAGGGTGGCGCGGGGAGGCTCCTTCAGACGTAAAATTTGTCATTTTCAAAAGGTCATCATTTTAAGGTTCGGTGGTTTTCTAAGATGATCTTTTTTGAGCAAAACGAATGAGGACTTCATTGTTGGAACCAGGAGAAGCTTGGCGGACACGCAAAAAAAAAGAATTACTTATTAACAAAATATGAAACCTAAATTTACCATCTCCTCTCTTTCACCCCGCGCCCCCGTCAGATTGTGTTGCTGCGCATTTTTTTTTTTTTGATCGCGGAGGCTTACCGCTTATTGCAGACGATGTACATTGTGTATGTTTACCGAGCATGGTGATGTCCACTCGCATGGGCTTTAATAACCATCGCCGATTATCGTGATGTCAACAAAAAAGTTGGGTTTTTATTATGGGAACCGGTGCGCGTTTATGGATTTTCCTTTTTTTTCTTTCTCATGTTTTCGGCAAACGTCCCCCCTGTATTCTGGTATTTCCATCTTGCTCCGAGATTTTGAGGCATTTCTCATTTGATTTTTGCGCCCCTCGCCTCATCCTTATTGCGCTTGCAAACCGTTCTTCCTTCGTTGGGGTGACATCCACGAATCAACGACGAGAGGTCGAGAAGTGAGCGCAGAGAAAAAATTTATTTCGGAAATGTGGTTTTCTGGATTGGAAAATGCCCGGGGGGCTTGGCCCCTCCGAGACGGGGGACGCTGTCGTAAAAATAACTATAACATTTCAAATTTATTTAAAAAAAGAAAAAACCGATTTTTCTGCTGTTGTTAACTTTCAGTCTTGACATTTTTTTTTTTTTTTGCTTTTCAGGTTTTCACATCAGGCTTCCTGCTCCCGGTACGTTTTCCGGATCGCAAATTTAAATCGGCTCTAAATGAAAAAAAAGAAGCGACAGCAGTTTCCCCTGTTTTCAAAGTTTTTTCCGTCTTTTCCGGCTTTAACCGCTGTCATTATTATGTAAGAAAGGATTCAGGTTCGCCTGTCGACGGTCAAAATCCTGTGATGGTGCCGGGGATCATTTCCTCGGTGCTTTGGATCCCCGAAAGCGCGGGGCTGTATTTTGACGAAAAAAAGAATAATATAAATAAAGGCTTGAAGAAATTTCGATTCTGTTCCTTTTCAAATAGTTAAAAAAGAAAATAGTTTTCGAGGGGACATTTTCAAAAGGGCAGGAGCAAATTCTACGGTCATCAAAAGTATATTTGATCAGAGCAAATGAACTTAGCGCGAAAACTGACAGCTTTTTTTCCTGCACTGTGTCAATGCGGGTTTTTGCAAAAAGCTTGGACATCATTCATTCCCCATAGCCTCAAAGAGTAGAATTTGGGAGAGATTTCATTAGGGCAAAATTAGATTATGCTCATTATGTCTTTTGTCGTGTATCTATGTTATTGTTGTCGAACACCTTTCTCTTGATTGATGGGGATATATATATATATTTATATATTCTCCATTCATTAGCAAACATCTGCCTGCATTTGCTTCACTTGGTTGCCTCTAACTGGATAGATTTTTGAAATTTTACAATTGCTAATATTCAGTCAGCTGCAGAACAATTTTTTTTTTTCACTAAAATACCACTAAAATAACTTACACTCTCCTTGAGAGGAAAAAGAAAAAAAGGTATTTATTTATAAAATCTCAAAATGTGAAAGAGAATTTTTCTGACAGGCCTGATTCGGTGAATTCACTCCCAAAATCCCGTCCGCAAATCACCAAAAAAATATCCGAATATTATTTTAACAACCCTCTCATATGGCCAACAAGAAAAACATTTAGGAATGAACGTAAATTGAGGGTTGTCAAAATTGTGTAATGATGCTTGAATAAAAGGGTAATAAACTGTTTAATCCACCCTTGAAGAACAAAATGTTGACAAAATACGTGTACCTGTCAGGTTGCATTACCCGCATCTTTCTCAGCGGGCTCTTTTTGTTTCGCCACTTCTGCTGCATCCCTCTCGGACACCGTCCGAACGCTCGCCTAATGCCGAATACCTTTCCGACGACATTCACAGAGTCATGCGACCGAGGCCGAGGACGAGTTTTGCGCCCTTCAGCAATACGGTACGCATCGCGAGCCCCTGGGGGCGATCCGCGTGAAAATTTGGCTCGCAAATCGCTCTGCCTCAGAAATTTCTGTGCGAATCAGGATCGGATTTCCACTTTTTCCAAGGCGGCGAGCGGCAAAAGAGCAAAGCCGAGATCATTTTTGTCGCGAATTCGATCGCAGAAATTTTGCGGGAAACACAAGAGAACCTGACGGAGGGAAAAAAAAAAAAAGGAAAAAGATGTCAAGAATCGATCTCGAAATTGGATTATAACTACAGGGGAATTTTGAAAGTGGAAGCACGGGGAAAAAGAATAGGAAAAAAGAAACTAGTTTGTGCGGATAGGAAAGCAGAAAGAGAGATTCTCAGAGAGAGAGAGAGAGAGAGAGAGAGAGAGAGAGAAAGAGAGAGGGAGGGAGAATGAAAGAGTGGGGAGGTCGGGAAGGATAGAGAAAGAGAAAGAGAGAGAAAGTGATGGAGAAAGGCAGGGAGAGAGAAAGTGGGAGCAGTGAAAGATGGCCATTTCTCCGTTATAGTGCCCGCCCCAGTCCGAGAAGAGTTATTGCCTGCACAATATAGCGGCCGTGATAAAAAATGGGGGGGCTTCAATATTGAGCTTTTCCGAGCGAACTTAACTCACGTCCCACCGAACTTTTCAAAAATATTATCTTTTTCGATTTTCCAATAACTTTCGAAAGACCTGAACCTTTTTTTTTTTTTTTTAAAAAAACTTTTTTTTTTTCCTCCCAAAGCTGGATAATATAAATTTGCCACCGGAAAAAAAAGGCGGGAAATTTGTGGTTTGACCACGGTTTGCGAACGCATACATCACGGACTTGCGTTTCATAAAGCTTTTTTTTTTTTTTTTTTTTTTTTTCTGTATCGTCATACAACTTAGGTTTCGTTACTTGAGCCCCTTTTTTCAAACATCGTCGTCGAATTTTCTTTCGGCGCGATGACGAGAACGTTTGGAGCGGAAGGAAAGGGAAAGAAAATCGCCTACGAACGTGACAAGCAGACGAAGGAAAAACCGTCCGAAGGTTGATCATTCGAGAGGGAAATTCCTCGTGAGAGAACGGGGAAGACCAGAGGAATGGGAAGATTTTCAGACGTTTGGTTTTGGTTAAGATCCGAGGGAAAAGACCCGAAATTCGAAGGCTCCAAAGAAAATGTCAACCGTTTTGGAGACGTCACTTCCCAAAACGAAAAGGCTTGCCAGTGGATAATTGACAACAGCAACCCGTCGAAGCCCGCGGTGAGCAGGCTGGAGAACGCTGCACTTAGGAGCCGGTCGACTCCTCAAGAAGCATTTTTCCAACTTTTTATCGGGTAATCTCAACGCTTTGAGCTCGTCTGCGGGGAAAATTTTCTCGTTTCCGCAGGAAAAAATTATTTAATAATATAATAGAAGACAGCGACGAATGACAAACTCGGTTTTTTCGGAATCGGAAGCGAACCATTTTCGGGATTTGGCCGGGTGAAGAAAATGAAAGGCGGAAAAAAATTAAGTTTTATTTTCAAAATTATTATAAGGACTCACGCCGGAGGGACGTGCGACTTCTGTCGGTCACTGTGCTTTGCAAACAACTTTGCTCCCGTTAAAATATTTCCCCACAAAGACGATCCGCGGAAGAGGTTCAATACCTCCGCCTAAGATCCGACGGGAGTTCGACGCCGGCTGCGCCCGAGAGCGTTCCAACATCAGGAACACCTTCCTTTTTTCCCAGGTCAGCGGCAGGACCGGGATAACCGGGAGGAAAGAGTCACCCGCGAAGTAGTGCGGAATTAAGGGAATTTCATGATTCGGCAAAGGGAGACTCATTAAAATGAGCGGTCACGAAGCGCAGCAGCAGGAAGAGAACAAACAAAGGTCAATCGGAAACGGGAGATAGATTTCCGGAATTCTTCATTAACAGCAAGAGTAATCGTTAACCGACTTTCTGAAATGCACTGATAAACCAGCAATGTCAGCAGGCGCTGTAATTAGCTACAAACTCGCTGAACTGCGGCTGCCGACTCACCTTTACTTAAGGCTTTTCGGAGGTTTATTTGAATTTGGAAACCTCCCCCCCCCGTACCCCCACGTAGCAATTCGCCACCTTCCGCGACGTCACTGACCTACCCCCGCGGATCACGGGGGCCAAGCCGTTGGAGACACGTCGACGAGGATGGCTCCGCTCCGCGTCGTTTCCTCCTCAGCATCTCAAAGGACCTGTTTACCAAATAAAAGAAAAAGGAGCATTTCTTTATAAGCCGTAACAACGAAGTTCATCACGAACGATTTCCTCCTTTGTTACGGCTGTATTTGTGTCACTTTCAAGGTTTCGCTTTGATGTACCTGAAATTATTTTTTATAAACATCTCCCCCTCACTCGGACCGGATTTCGACAGCATCGCTTTATTGTCCGCCGGATCGGACGAGGCGCTTAACCGAGATCGGGGCCTCGCAGCGGAATCCGAATAATCGCGACAGGAGCGGGGTTCCGCGTTTCCTTAACCCGGTCCCGGGGCGTTAAACGAGTGGAGAAAAGCAGGCGACGGGGCGCCGACAATGCACGGATGCGAAGCGCCGGGTCGAGACGCTTTCATCTCATCCATACATTTGTTTATAACAATCGCTCCGTCGGTGGATCCTCGTTATAAATATAAATATTCATACGATCGGAAATCTAATTTTACATCCGAAAGACATTCTTGGCTTCGTCATCATACAAAACTTATTTATTACAATTTGTTGTAACCTGTGTCCCCGGGCCCCGTAGCTCATTCCCGTAACCGGTGCGGCATTCTCCGACCGCATTCCCGACGCTTTGTCCCCTTCCCCGATCCCCGGACGAAGCTCAAAATTGTAAAAATTAGCAAGGCAGCGGCAATCGAAATATTTCCCCCGCATTTAGCACTGAAGAGCAAATAAATGACGAAGAGTCTTTTTTCGCGCAGCTCTCCAGGTTCGGTGTTCACGGCTCCAAAATGAGACCTCCCCCGAGAAATCAACATTTTTCAAATTAAAAAACGTTTATGAGGCGTTAAAACAAATGTTTGTAGAGCAATTTTTTAATTATTCTAAGTTATTTATCATCGTAAACGTAATTTTTTCTTTTTTCTTCGGTTTGGTCGTATATTTAGCACGAATGCTCGGCGCTGTCGCGATAGATCCGGCCCAGATTAATGGCTGAATGTAAAAAAAAAAAATAATCTCCCGATTTATGCGACCGATAAAAGCGTGTAGGAAAAAAAAAATAAATAAGTAAATAAATAAGAAGAGGAAAATTTAACTTGATTAAGCGATGTTTTTTTTAAGAAGAGATTCCGCGGGAGAATATTTGAAATTTTAATTTTGGCCAATGCACCCTTGTTGTTCCGCTTTCGGGGATGTTTTCGATGTCCGAAAGATCGAACGCGCTCTTTAAAAACCCGCCAGATGAACGAATTATGTTAATAATTAAAAAGGCGAGCGATAAAATACAATTTCCTGCTGGGAATGCGTTTCGGTCCGTAAAAAAACAAAAGGAAAAGTCCGAAGCTTAAGGAAAAGCCCGGGAAAGCAGTTTATGATTTAGAAAGGAAAGGAAAGAAGCAAGAACGGGAGAAACTCCCAATGTGAGAATGTAATCAAAATGACTAAAAATGGAAGATTTATTTTCAGCAAAATTTTAAATGAAGTATAATTATGCCGCGTATCCTATTATAACTTAGAAACGAAATTTCTCATTTCGAGACAATTAAGAGAAATATTATACTCCCCGGTACAGCGTAACATCGTCGTTTTAACCGTGGTTAAATCCAGAGGAAAGACAGTCATCTATCAGTACCACGGAGCATTTCTAATTTTCTCCACAAATTATGCATTAGGGAACATTCATTTTCATGATGGAAGCTTTTGTACACGTCACACTGGTACTCTGTTGACTTTATTATTCTCTTCTTACCCTAATGCCGCCCTCACCCCCGAGTCCCACCTTTTCCTCCTTTCCCCCTCCCCCCCACCGCGTCAGCTACCACTCTGTTCCTTTGCGCCCTTTCCTCTTCTCCTTCTCTTCCTTCCGGTAACTTTCGAACGCGAAAAAAAAAAAAAAATTTTCTTCTCGCAGCGAACAACCTCCGCCCCCTCGCTTATTTAATTCTCACGGTAGGTGCTCTGCGGCCGAGCCGGGGACGATTGCACCCTCCGTCGGGTAAGTCGACGGGGGGGGTTGGGGTCGAATCTTTGACGCGGATCCCACTCGGAGCGATCGCTTTCGCCAAAGGAACCCGCTGGGACACGCTGACGGCCCGGGTCGACGGATTCGCTAACTCGTCCCGCGACCCGGTCCGGAATAGAAAAATCGGTGGCTGTCGAAGATTTTTCCAACTCTCTGAGGGTGCGACGTGGACTCCGCCACTGTTGCCGTTGCTTCTGCCGCTGCGGTCCGGGCCTCCGGCGATTTTCATTAACTCCGGCAATTATTCTTCCTCATTGACTTAATCCTCGCCGACGTTTTTAATAATGGACCCGCCCGTTTGCCAGGTTTGATTCCTCCCGTTCCTTCTCTTCGGGGAGCGGGGGAGGGGGGGGGATAGGAGAAACCTCCCTCGATTGAGGGGGAGGAAAAATAATTTCTCTTCATAAACAAAATGGCGGATTATGAAATGGAAACCCGTTTGGGAAATAAGATGATATAAATAATGATAAACTCTGATTAGTAAACAATTGTTTGGAAACACAAATCTTTGTTTACTTAAATTTGAACTCCGCGTCTGTTGTTTTTATAGTTTGAGAGGAACCAGAGAAATTCATTCAGCTTTTTATCGTGCAGCACTGGATTGACTTCCTCACCAAAAGAAATCCTCGGAGACGTGCAAATTCAAATGGGTGCTCAGGTTGAAACGATTCCGCTCACAAAGAAACACCGAGCGGCACTGAAAAATTTTATCATTTGCCGCATACAACTAGGAAATGTTGACGCCATCCGTCAAGATGGAGGAAATGTAAGAGCTTCAACGTGTTTAAGTGTATATTTTGCACATTTTCAGGTACTGAAATTAGTGCCGTGCGAAGTTCTGAAAATACCTTAAATTTAAGTGGTAAAATGCAAGTGATAACGGTTAAAATTATCGAAAAGAATCAGTGATTATTATTTCATGCACGTAAGCGTGCTGTGGACCGTCTCGATTTTCATGAGTTCAACCAAATCGCACAATTTGGTCTCTTCGATTTGAACCCCAACTTAAATGCACATTCTGAAGCATATTCGGTATTAAAATATTTTCGGGGGCAGCATGAAAAAGATTATACCGGCTCGACAGCGGAATACAGCAGATTTGCATTTTAATCGAAACGGCCATATTTACAGTTACATGCATATGTTTCTTATCTCACGTGATTTATTCCCACGTTCTTTGACGAAGCCTCCGCGCTGCGAGGGAGGAGAAGCGTCTCCGTCCACTGCGACAGGAAAGGACTCCTCAGTCAACAGTCGATATCCAATCCGGAACTAGCGAATGAAATATAAATCATTTGATTTATACAACGAAGTAGCTTTTTCTCTTAATTTTATGGATTTTGTATTTTAAATGGAACTTGTCAAAATATTTGTTGGAAAGATCATTAAAAGATTTCTGGGTTGTTATCAGAATCTTGTGATGTTTTATTGATATAAAGCCCTCCCTGCACTTGCCTCCTTTATTCTTTTTTTTTTTCTGCTTCCTCTTCTGCCCTTTTCTCTCCTCGCCTTCGCCTCCAATTCCTTTCTCCCCTTAAAACTTATTCTTCTTATTTTCCAATTTCGAAGAGATGTCGCTGCAAAAACTTTCATGCTTCCAATCACTTTCGGTTCCAAGTTTTTTATTTTTCATCAAGGTTTTCCCGCCCGGTCCTCCCGCCCGCCGGATCTCATCCATCCCGGGAAAGCCATCGGAAAAATTATTTTCACCGGCGCGGCGAACATTTTTCCTCCTTTCCCAAAAATCGGCGGACGCAATAAAGGAATAATGCAAAAGAAGGCGACGATTGAGAGCAATTCTGTGTTAATCTCCAGTGCGTAACCCATCTTCCAGCTCCGGCAAAGGGTGTGCTCATTCAATTTTTTTCACACGTTCCCTTCGCATACTGAATGAGTCACACGTATTTTTGTAAATAAAGAGGCGACTAAGTAACTTATTCCCTAGGCGCAGATCAAAGCAGAAGATTATCGGACCAAAAAAAAAAAAAAAATACATTTTTCCCATCTTCATTCATCGGGGTTGGAAAATGCCTCTTCCAAGTCCCCCCGGCTTTTCCATCGTCCTCGCTGACGAACGCACCGGCGTCCCGAAAGGTATCCCGAGATGTGCTCGAGGAACACCAATCCGCGCGAGCCAAGATCGAGGATGGGATTCAGGACGCGACAGCGAAGCATCGAACGGAATTTTTCCGAAAAGGGTAGCTCCTTCTTGCATTCCTCCGGTTAAGGGAGACACATGCACTAAAAACAAACGTTCTCCGCTGTTAACCGAGTGTGCTTCATAAGAGGAAAAAGGAGTCGCCGCGACCGCCACCACCCTTTTAATGTTCATTTTTTTGTATTTTTTTTTCCTTCACCGTTATTCACCCCTGTGATGAATTTCATCTCCGAATGTACACACACAACCCTCCTCATTCGGTTCATCCCCAAACTGGCCGAATCATTAACTAAGCACGGGCGGGTTAGTCATTGAATAATGCCCCGGTTGATCATGCACTTGATTGCTTTTATTATGCACCGACAGATTACAGCAGGGATCAAATCTGTAACTGAGCAGAAAATTTTACCTAATCGCTTTTATATGCAATATGCATTATTCATTTTTCGTGACGGGGTGGGGGATAGGAAAAAGGAAAGGAAAAGTTGCCAATCGTGATGCGCAGTTTCCTTTGATAATTTCTGAAACTCAAATGAGGACGGTCTCGATCCTTAGGGATAAAAAGGAAATTTATTCCTGTAAAATTACGGACCGAAGAACGGCGTCGTAGCTTTTTCCCATCGTCGGTTCCGCGGGAAATGCATCGGGAGATGGCGATGTTGGCGCAACCCTCGGGTACGGCTTTAGAAACTCCAGGAAAGCCTACTGCGAGGATTGTTTTAAGAAAAAAAAATTGAATTGTTCACAGATTTTGGTGTTAATGTTTCTAAATAAATCAAACGCCGTTAAAAAGAAAGAAATGGCTTATTGAGTGGATCTAAAAAAGGGTTGAGGAGCCTCACCTCTTAATATAACCCCTACTTTTAAGAAATTTTATTACCCATGGGGTGGTTTTTATTGTTTTCGGTGGATACCAAACAGCCCAACTCATATGCCTTTCTTTAAAGATCCCATGCTGCGAAAATTAAGGGCACATAATAGAAAATCTCCCATGAATAACAATTAATGAATTTTTAGGTTCGCAGTGAAAATTTGACCTAAATCCCCTTGGAAGTCCCTTCGAAAGTTCATCCATTCTCTGGTCCATTGCGGTTTTCAGAGACGGACCATGTTTAAATCTAATTATGCAGATAAAGGTTCAAGTTCCAATGTTAATGGAAAAGCTTCTGTTCATGCAAATCATCTTTAGCTACGTCCTCATCTGAAACATTTGAAATAAGGATCGATTTATATTAAGAATGAAAAGATTGCGCATATTTTCATACGAGAAAGCAATGAATTAGAGTATTTGCGACTATTATATTAATATTTTCCCCGATCATGCGCCAGATGATGAAATCAAATTGTTCCGCAACAAATATTTTGAATAAAAGAATACTCTTTAAACAGATCATTCTACACAATGATATTTAAATGAGGAGTAAGACCTTGGTTATTACATCAAAGCTCATTTCATCCCCGTTCCCCGCGTAATTTGAACGAGGGTTGCAAGCTCGGATTCAAGACTTCAGCGCCGCTGCCTAAGAAACTTGAATTTTTCTTCCATAAAAAAAAAAAAAAAAGAAATCCTGTCGACGCGGAAAAAGGCTGCGGCAAAAAAGAATCAAAAGGTGCGCGGAAACAATACGCTATGGAAATGCGCAAAACCTGCCACGACATCGATATTTACGACTCGGCACGACTTTCTGCAGCGAGTTCGGGTAACCTCCGCCGGAACTTCCTCCGGTTCAGGTACGAGGACCGAGATTTCCCTTTGATGCCGGGTGGCTTTCCCCGTTTTCTCACGTTCCTCTCCCCCGGGAAGGACTATGAAATTGGTAGCTCCGGATCGGTTCTCCCATTTTGCTGCCGGAATAAGCGATGTTCCTCTCGTTCGGATATATTTTCTCTGTCGTGAAATCAACGCTTACGCCCCGCCCGTGAAATAATCACCGTCGGCCATAAACCTCCCCTTGCCAAGATCTTAATTTAAAATCAAAAATTATGTGTTTTGAATGCGTTCTCACAGCAATACTATCGTTTTTTTAAAAAAAAAAAATATATATATATATTAATAAATATTTTAAAACAAACTAAAGGCGTCGAAAGCCGACGCTGCAATTTTCATTTCAAGATTTTCCGCAGTGAAATCGATTCGCGTTTGACGTGCGGAGAGCGCGGGAAATCATTTCCGCCGATCCGGAAGTTCGGGGGCGAAGCAAGGGACGGAGAGGAAGTGGCCGGAGCGGCAGGTACGCTGCATTCAGGCACGGAGGCGAAAGCGCTTCCTCGATGATCCGCCAGGTGGCACCATTTCCCGGTCCGGGCCTCGGGCAACTCGAACAAGTGCTCCGCACACGTTCCGCATCCGTCCGATCGGCTCGCAATCATCTTTCCTTGGTGAAAATCTAATTTTCATTCTCTTCGTGGCAGATGGCAATAACAAGATGAACGGTTTCCGATCGGCAAAAAAAGATTTATTAGAAGGATATTAGTAATCAATAAAGCCAATAGGAAAAAGCGATTGTGGAATTAATAGGCAATCGTGTGAGATTGGAAAAGTTTCATGATAAATCAGAAAAACAAAAACCACCTCGTACTTGGTTCCGTTTTGATGACTCTGATTATAGCAACTCTTCTTGCTTATTTCTACCTTTTTTATTTTTTTTATTTTTTTATTTTTTTTGTTTTTTTTTTTTTTTTTGCTTTCCTGTACTTCTTCTGCTTCATTTTATATGGCAGCACGAAATGAGTTTTTACTAATTTATATTTCGTGTTCGTTTATTTACCGTTCGCCCCGGGGCTTAAAAATAAACCCACAAGCGGAGGAACATCGCATAAAGCCAAAGGAAAACGACTTGCTCGTTAATTTACCGAACGGTCTCCTCCGAGGAAGGCAATTTTCATCGGCCCCCGCAGCGGACAGCCGTACCCGAAGACAGAAATTTCTGACACGTAAACAAGGAAGAAACGGGCAAAAATAGCATGAAATATGAGCCGCCCGATATCCGGCTGGAGCTTCCGTGTAAATTCTGGAAAGTGCCCGAGTGCGGGGAGTCATACCGGGGATTAATTGTTAATCAATCCGAAAAAGTCACGAGCCCCGTTAACTGCAGCACCCCGTGCCACAGTCCGATCGCATTTGCATGTTTAAAAATGAACTCGAACGCGGTTCAAATCTTCCTCCCCCCCCAAACCCCCCCGAAAAACAAACTATAATTTTTCTATTTGAAAATTGGTCGAATATCGGGTTAATAAATAATCGGGTAATGATGTCGTGACTCGTGAATAATTCAGTGCCTCCGAAGGAAACCCTTCTGCTTCGTTCTTTTGCAAATCTCCATGAAATTTTTAACTTTCCCAAGAGTTCGAGAAAGGTATACGACGAAATCCGAGCCAATATTCGCTTATATATATATATATATATATATCGAGGGCCAACCCGACGACTGCTTAGAAACGACGGGGGAAACGAAAGGATTTTCTTTTTTGCCCTGCGGGGCTCCGTGATGGAGTGAAATAATTTCTGGACTCTTAGGTAAAGAATCGATATCAAAGGACTCAAACAAAGGGGAGAAGGTTCATTACCTTCCAGTAAAAGACATTCAACAGAAGGGAAACACCCGCAAAAATTCAAATCACATTGGAGAGGCGATAAATTAACGTTGTTTGGACTTCTCGAATTCCACCGGGTCGAGCACCAAAAGCAATGCACAAGCTCGACGTATGAGAGCAACGTAATTTGACGCCGCATTATGGGGCCCCAAATGACGGAGTCCCGATTCCCGGCGATTTCTTACCGGGGCCCGAATCACGCCTCTCGCGGCGATTCCATTATTCAGCCTTCGTCTGCCAATAATGGATTTTGCCTGTTTAATTGTTTAAAGTTTGAAATATGTTAAACGACGGAAAACACATTCATAGTCGTGCATCAATCTTCCATAATTAATTGAAAGATTTATTTCCGGCCGCTCCATTCCTGTGTCAAACACGGAAACAAATAATTGCGGGCATGATTCCGGGACCGAACGCGCAATTTTCTCCGGGGAATTTCGGGCTGTCATAACATTTTTGAGCCTTTTGCGGAAATTGCCCCGCCGACGGATTCCGGCGGCTTCCGGATTGGAGGGATCGGCCGTGTTGCGCCTTCGGAAAATCCAAATTTCAGACCCGGGCCACCGCGACAGCGCGCGAGAGAGGCCGGACAAGAGAGAGATGCCCTTCGTCGGCCTCGCTCTTCGAGCGTCGCCTGGAATTTTTTCGCGTTTTCAAATCGAATTTTGAATCCAGCTTCTTCATAAAATTTTCCCTTCCGCCACCTCCTTCTCCGTTCGTAAAAAGTCCCGTTTTGAAGCGCCAAATGTTAGAATGGAGTTTTCCAGAAATCGTTTTCGAAGCAATTTTCCATTTCAATGCGAATACACATAAACTCGTCTCATCTCCCGGATTTTACCACTATTCTGGATCCGATAGTGTAAATCTTCAAACGAAATAAAAGAATTCTGCAACTTATAAATATATATTATTCACCCTTATCGAGTTCACCCTATAGCACAGGCGATTTATAACGCAGATTTGTTAATGCACGCGAAGCCTTATGCAGGCGAATTAGGGAGAGCCGGCACTCTGATTGCCGACAGATGGCATTATTTCATAGTGTCATCTCCCGAGGAGAGGGTTTTGACCTATCCATGACACCCCCGCTCACTCATCTCCATTTCATATTTACATTTCTCGTATTGTCTCGCCGAAGACGGGGGATGAAACCATTCATTACTCGACTTGGAGTGCAACCTTTCCGATGTTATCCCGGGAAAACAAGTGGTGAAAATTTTTTTTTGATTATTTCATCATCCGCTCTGTCGCGGGGCGGGGGAGGACGACGACTTTATGACGCGAGAAGCGGGAAGGGAGGCCGAGAAAAATTGAAAAGCAGAAGAAAAACAACCTCTTCCTCCTGCGGGTAAACTTTCCGCAAGACAATTAAAACCGAGATGTTCGAGATTTAGTTGAAAGGTTGAAGTAGACTATCTCATTCATTTTCAGTGAAAATTTCCAACTTTAGGCCGAGAAATCAAGATGGGTGCGGATTAAATTTCCCCGAGGCTGTAGGGTGGCGTCACAGCTTTTGTCTATAACCGAGGGTAGATAAATCGCGGAGCGATTTGTCATATAATTCCATGGGCTTAATCCTGCAATCAGAGAAGAAGATCCGAGATCGGGAATTGTCTGTTTTATTGTCAATCGGTTCGGGGAACTCGTTAAAATTTACAAGGCGATATCCCCGGGATGATGAATATGGCAACAGGGAAAAATATGCGATGAACGAATGGTCCGCCGGGGGGTGGTTTGCGGGTGTGTGCAACGTCCAGTGCGGAAAAAATGAAATTCCGGATGGCAAGTTATTTAGTGAGAGATGGCCGAATGTACCCTTGCTAAAACTACCCCGAAATAATTAATTTTATTAGACACAACCACTTTGCTGTTATTAACTGACCGTCGTTTTTCATATTAACCTCCGCGTCCCTCCTGACCCTTTTGGTTATGAAAACTTTCCAAGCCTTCGTTTAATTAATTCGAATCGGATGCAACGAATTTCACAATGGATCGCTTATTTATTTTTACTTTCGAATATCCCGAAGCATTCGCCGGAAAATGAATTTCCTTCATCTGCAGCATGGCAAACGCCCGGGCGGCAGCGATTGAGAACCCCGATTCTCGGGCGGATAAGCCGGGAAATTTCAGTTGCCCGAGTCGAGTTTTTCACGGCCGATCGTTTTCGACATTCGACCAGAGCGGAAGCGGGGTCATTTCGAGCGCGGAAAATCCGTTTCCCGGGGTCCGCGAAGAGAAAAAAGAGAAAACCGATTAACGACGCACGCCCTTCGTTAGAGCGAGCGCTGCCTCCTCGAACATTTTTCCGCATTCATCCCAGGATCTTTTCACATGTAAAATGACATGTCGTCAACCGAAGAAAAATGTTTCCGAAAAGCGTTTCCTTTTCAAGATTGATGAATTTGATCCTAAACGATTTTTTTTTTTTTCTATGGGAGATGAGGAGGAAATGATTGATCAGCCCTCTCGAGTTTTCCAACTTGACGACCGATGAAAATTAGATGGGAAAAAGAAAAAAAAAAAGGAAAATTCGAACTTCAAACTTAGAAAAATGATTTCATCAAATATCGGCATCCTCCCGTTTTTTTTTTTTTTTTTTTAATGCCATTTTTCATGCCGGGAAAAGGAGTTTTGCGCCCCCCTCCCAGGGGGTAAAAGTTAGCGCAGTGAACGATCAAGAACGTCCGATTTACGCGATACATATTAATAAGATCGGTTTGTACGCAAAATAAATATCGCATCTTAACAGTTTTAGTAAATGACTCCCGCCCGAAAGAATAATAATCTAAAATTTAATGCTTTCGCTTTGGTGCGGGAAACTCGTCAATACCTGTAAAGCTGAAATTACCTCTTTTGTTCCGCAAATTCCCAATATATGGATTCAAGATCCTGCCTTAAGATCCGAAACGAACTTTTAGGGATAAACTCCGGCAGAATCGACCGTTTTAATTTGCGTATAATGACTTCCCCGCAGACGAAATCAAAGGAACGCAGGTACGGGCGTTCGCGTGGAAACGTGGAAGCTCGCAGTTCCGCGATCACCCTCCGCCTTTCCCCCGGGCCGATCCGGGTTTCCCGGGGCACTTTCAAATTCCCCGAGGGGCGCAAGATCCCGAAAAGTTGCTCCGTCGTTCAGCACGTGTCGGTCCGTTTGCGACATTGTTTTCTCAATGATATCCCCGCGGTCGGCTAAAAGGGGGTAAGAAAAAGAGAAGCTTTTCAGCTCGTACGAAAATCCCGTCGTAGGAGAAGAAAAAAAAAAAAAAAGGGTGGAGAAAAAGGGAAGTGCAAACGTTTATTGAATCTTACGCTGATGAGCTCGCTTTAAAAATGAATTGAAAAATGTGTTGACAGTGAACACTTATTAAAATTTGAGTTGCGTACTTGAAACATTCGAAATACCGACTTAAAAAAAAAATATCTTCGAGTGTGAGGCTGAACCCTTTGTTTGTAAAACCCTTGCTTAAAAGGTGGATAAATAAACTTTTTACACTTCCATTAACGGAAAATTTTTCGCGAAATTAAAAATAATATTATTATTTCGCGCAAAATCCTTTGCCGAATCCATTTCGCTCTTAAGGCGGAAACGCGTGCATCTTCCTTCGGAAAAACAATCGCGAATATCCCGCAGCAGTCCTCGCTCGCGTCCGCGCTGGCGGAGCATGGGTGGCATTCTGGAATCAGGTTTTTCGTCACGCGCGCCGTCGATTTAGAAAACCGGGCATTCCGTCAGGAGCTTGACGTTCATTTGAAAAAAAAAAAAAAAAAAAAAACCGAATGCAGAAAAAGGATCTTACGTTTTTCTACACAAATTCGATCTTCATTTTCTTTGGAAAATAATATAACATGTTCAAATTTTCGCTCATTTTGAAAGGCGATACTTTTTAAGGTATGAAATTCCAATTATTGCTGATTTACCCGTCACAAAAGGGATTCTGCCATTTCATTTATGTGGAGGATATTTTCGAAATGAGTGAAATACCAGAACCTTTGTGAACCGGAGTAGAAAAAAAAAAAAAAAAAAAAAAAAAAAAAAAGAAAAAAAATTTTCACTGGAAGAGGTTTCTTTTGATAAAATACATATGGTTACGAGCTAAACCAGAAGGCAGTTGAGTTTTAGGTCATCCGAACCTTTTTTCCGCTTGATTTATAATCGAGACTTATTAAACTCATAAAATCTCGGCTTCCATTTTCCTCATTAAACTACGGACCTTTTTTATAGTGCTGCCCCAAGAAATCCAATAAATAAATTCTTATTGAGTTTTTAACCCAAGTCATTTTCCCTTCTTATTAATAATCCCCGATATCACGTGGAAAGCAAGGCCCGGGAAAGATGCCCCGTGCGAGGCCTCGCTTCCTTCGCCAAAAGCGGTCCGCGCGTAGCAGCGAACGTCAGCCGTTAACATTCGACCCGTTCGGGTCGCGACGTCCTTTTTTTTTTTTTTTTTTTTTTTGAAAGCGGGAAAAAATAAAATGAATAAATCTGATAACTCTGAACGTACGAGAGGATCGCACTTGCAACGGTCTCCATCGGAGAAGTTGGGAAAAAAAAAAAAAAAAAAAAATGAGCAATATCCACGTTGCACGTTAAACGGGATTCATTCGGGTAAGACGGAAAATGCGGAAAATGAAATTAAGTTTTAGGAAGATTAAATTGGATTCTTATGACAGAACGGCAGATATAAGAATTTACCTCGAGGCATTAATTGCCTTTTACTCTCCGGCAATTATCTTAACTCATAAAACACGCTTGAGAAAAGGGCCAAACTAAATTATCTACAGAGAAAATCACAATCTTGGAGAATTAAAATTTAATTTAAATCGTCCCCGCACTTTTGCCCGGATCGCATTTATTTATGAATTACATTCTGATTAACTAAATAAATCAGACGGGGACCGGGAACGGGTTAGCACGGATGTGGCGGGGGTTTTAATAAAGAAAGCCTGCGTCTGAAAAAGATTAATATGCCATAGCGAGACGCTGGTATGGGATTAGGAAAGTCAGTTTTTACAAAATGTGAAATCCAGGAAATATGGTTCAGTAAGAAAGCAAAATTAGCTATTTAGAAATGTCTTCCATTGTCGCAGGTGCTGCCATTGATGAAGCTGAAAAAGAAGAATTTATATATAAAGTATGTTTAATTTAAATTTAGAAAATGGGAGGGCAGAATATAAATTATTTAACTTTCTGCAAGGACACTCATTAATAACTGTCTGCAGGGTTAACTGCTTCCTCTTTTATTTAAGAAGGCAAAAACAAAAAAACAGGAAAAAAAAAAAAAAAAAGGGAAAAAATTCATCAATTTTCTCAATTTTACTATGAAAATTCGAATGAGGCAGCCCTGCAAGAAGTGCACTTCAACCGATTGCTTGACTCGACAGGAAAAAAGGCACAATTTAATAAAAACGTTGCACAGAAAAATATGAATCTTTTAGAAGTTAATGCTTTCAAATTGTAAGCTCATAAAACAAAAGCTTTAACACGAAAAAAAAAAAAATATTGTTTAAACCGATGTTCGTTACGTGCACTTACGTATATATATATATATATATATGTATTTAGAGCGGATAAATTAAAACTGACGACAAATTTTAAACATTTCCGCGGCGATGTAAGCGTGATGGGCTTCGCAAATAAAATTTTCGGAAAAAATAATTCGAGCCTGGCGATCCGGAGACTCCAACAGCGGCAGGAAGCGAAAGCTTTCCACGGTTAAACGTTGTGCGAAGGGCGCAAAATGATTTTGCGTCTTTTTCTTTTACCGAAATCTCTCAGGTAACATTCGATATTTTCGAATGTCGCTGTGCCTGGTAATGGCCCGAGTCGGAGCCCGTGTTTCAATTAGCCTAATGCATCATCCCAGAGCTGACTCCACGGCATCGGGGTATAAAAATAAGAATGCTAAGAATCCAATAGATTAAAAGAAAAAAAAAAAAAATCCGAGTTCCTCAGCCGGAGAATCACAATTGAATAAATTCTGAAAATTCATGTTTTATGGTTGCGGCTATTTCCTTGAAAGGAAAATGGCGTCCAGTTCTGTTTCAACCCCCAAAGCCACCCCCTTGCCACCCTCATATCCACGCGTTATACTTGAGCATGATATAAATTCCGTTGCTAAGATAGACTGATGGGGTTGAGCGAGATTTTCAGGTACGTATTTAGCTTTTTCTCCTTTCCATCTCTCTCCGGATTTTTCCTCCATTTTCCGGGGGAAATTTATTTGCTTCCTTTTTCATAATGCATTTAAATTATAAAATTACGGTTTTTTTTTTTCTTAGTTTTCCGAAGTTCGACGAGGGAATAATCTCTGTCACTTTCGGCAAGTAAATCTAAGATTTTTACGCAATCCAAAAATAAAAATTATAAATGAACATAAAATTTGGAGTCCCAATAATTTTCCAATTTTCATGTTTCTCGTGTTAAATTTATGTATGTAAGCAGAAGCATGGGCCTTCATTATCAGTTTTTTCCGCAATATAAATTTTTTTTGTTGTTAAAAGATTTCTTTCTTACTTGATTAGAAATAATCTAAGAGAAAAAAAAAGAAACGGCGATCACATTAGATTTTTAGAATATGGAGAAAAATATTATGAGTTATAACCTTTTACTTCATGTCAAAATTAAGAAATTTATTAGCAATATTGCTAAAAAAATTACAATATTTAGCAGTTCGAAAATTTTCCATTATCAAAAATGAAAGCTCTTTAAATGTTATAAAGATAAATTCAAATTTTTTTTCAGTCAAAATTTTATACTAAAAAAATCGTAAACCGCACGATTTTTATAAACAATATAAAACGGATAGAATAAAAAATAATATCGAAATGAATAGTATATGTAAAAAAGAAAGATGGAAGAATTTTCTTGAGCCCGAGATAAAAACTAAAAGAAAGGAAAAAAAGTTTCCATATACCTATACGGCCCTGTTATGATAGTATTATATGGCATCACGTCAATACCCCTGAGGGTGGCTGTTCCTCCCTTACCCCTCTACCTCTTCAACGCACAGACTCTGCCAGTTCCCGGGTCACTGCTCAAACTTTTCCCTCCCCTGAGCTGACCAGTTTTACCCACAAATCATCCCATTTTCTCGTTTTCTCTTTTTGTATTAGGTCCGCATAGTTGCCGCAACAAATTATGAAGAATTTTTTCCCGAAAATGGAAAATGAAAAATTTTCTTCGCTCGTTAACCCTCCATCTTTGAGAAACGGAATTATTGACATTTTCCAACCTGAAAAGATTCATTCTTTTCCTTAAAAATTAATTTTCTTTTTTTTCGGGGAGGAAGGCAGAAATTTCGGAAAATGGTCCCCCCCTTATTTTCGACGCGACAAATGATGCGTTTACGAGAGAAAAAAAAAAGCCCGAGATTTTGCCAAAATGACGAATTGTTTAATTTTAATGAATTTTTTTTTAAAGCTCGAACGGCGGAGAAGGGACCAACGAACGGGTCCGGAAAAGTGGACAAAAGATTTTCTTTTTCGCAGAAGTCAAATTCCGGGAAAGAGAAGAAAGTAATTTCCGAGAAATCAATAATTTTACTTTTCCGAGAAACGACGTGGAAATTAAGATGATGGCTCGATTTCGATTCGCCCTCGGACTCCGAAGTCATAACGTCCGAACTTCCCTTCTCCGCCCTTCCGAGTCTCCCTCGCCACCCCTCCGCGCGGCCTCCGCCGCCTCTTTTCCTCAGTTTTCCATCCTCCAACCACCACTACCTCCACCAAACGAATCTCCCTCCACACATCTACGGCAAACGTGAAGCATTTATTAAACCCCCGCACGTTTTGGCAACGCAAGCGATGTTCCGACACGACCGCCCCTCGGACTCCAATTTTCCATAAATTCGTATCTCGGAGTTATGAAAAGTTTCATATCCCGCTGGAGCCCGGGCAGATTCGACTTTTTTTCTCTCTCTCTCTCTCTCTCTCTCTCCCGCCCAGGAGATTGCGGAGGCTTTGCACGACGCAGGCTTTATTTTTATACTCAGCTATGCGTCCATTTTCGACAGCGGAATCAGGAACACGGCATACGCGCTGCTCGAATCTATGCTTTCCCGTTTCTCCCGCCATTTTTAAACATTTTCATTACAGAAAAACATTCATAAAAATGATTTTCATGCTGGAAAATCTAATTTCCGGTTAAAATTCGGTTTTTTTCCTCCACCGAGTTTTTTCTTTTTTACCGAATTTTTCGATTTGGGGAAAATGAATTTTTTTTTTCAAATCTACTCCCGGAGACAGACCTCTAAAAATCAAAAACCTCTTAAAACGATCGTTTCGCATTTGCCATCGGACTGACGAATCACTGGCAAATAAGCAACTGAAAATTTCAATGGTTCGACTTTGAAGTTCAGGTTTCAGTTTTTAAAGTCACTTTTGAAAAAACATTCTTTGACCAATTTTTTTTTTCTGTTTAACTTGAATATTGATTGCTTTCGATTGTCATCAGACAACGATGGGTAAATAATAACCCAGTGTAATAAAAAAAAAATTCGTGCGGAGGAAACAGCGAAACTGCACGATCCAAGAAATCGATCATTTCAAGGATGTTTTACCGGATTAACCTGATGTCCAGGACGTGGAAGCAGAAAGCGCGGACACGGGGAATACGGCAAGGGTAGCGGGTAAAAATTTTAAAGTGTTTGAAGCTGTTTTTCCCGGTCGGTAAAACTTGAAAGGAGAAAGGTTCAAGTTTTATTCGTGAGCATCCTGTGACAAGTTAAGCAAAGTTGTTTAAGTGAAGAGTAAACCATGGTCTCTCTCTGGTCGGTGAAAGTTTCTAAACTTGGATTACTCCATGCAGTCCTCTTCTTTGGGGTTGTTCTGAGGTGGTTTACGGACACTTTGGACAACTTCATTTGATTTCTCCCACCTTTTGCATGAGTATAATCTAAACTTGAATTTTACGCAGCGATGCACCGAAAATGTTACTCGGCCTTTGATTTTGCCGCGTTCCACCGGGAAAATTTCCGGTGATGGCCCTAAATGAAGGAGGACGTTCTCACGTGAAAAACGTTTCCTTTTCGTGCACGTTCAGGTCTCGACTCCGGCAATCGTCACTCCGGTAATCGCATTCGCCGCCCAAGGATTAATTACCTACCTAAGAATTTTCGAATGACGGGGTGAGGGCGGGTGAAACAGCGGTAGGTAAGGCCGAGGAATGTTGAAGGGAATGTACTAAGCGGCATGGAGAAATACTTTAAACTGCTGACTTAGAAAAAAAAAAGAAAAAAATACATTCACAGATGCCAATAAATTCTATTTCAAAAGTCGTATGTTAATTCACGGTCATTTATTTATGTTACCCGAGCAAATGAACAACCCCTGTTGCCACTGTCTAAGAAGTAAAACATAATTTACTAAGCAACCGAGGGACCAATTCGACCCTGGCTATTTGAGAAACGTTATGGTTTTTCGAGAAACTCCACGGTAAATCCAATAAATGAACCTTTCTTCCTTCCTTCGCCCCATTTTCCGCGTTGCCCATTGATGAACCACTCTATAATGAAACTTTAAGCATATTACCGGGTTTCTTCACGTTGGATAATCATCCTGAAATATAAAAGAACTTTTCTCCTTTCGGTTCTAACATCAAGTGCCGTATGAATCAATTTTCAGCACTAACAACTTTATGTGCATGAACATTTGTTACAGGCTGGAATCGATTGCATGTCTATACGTAAAATAGAATTATTTAACGATAGTAGAAGTAAATATACCCAGATCATGGATAACTCTATGATTAATTCATAATATAATGATCGGATTTTCGTAACGTTTCAGTTTTCGAATGGGATATAATTTCCGTTTATGATGTTCATGACACCAGTCAGACTTTTGCATTTTACGATTTCCTTGTACATTTAACATCTATAAAACTGTTTTTCAAAATGACAATGCCGTTTAGGGAATTCATATTTATATTATATATATATATATATACTTTCGTAGAGATGTCAATTACAGAGATGAAGTAGGAATTGTGCAAATTTGGGGTAAAATGGCGCAAAATATGGGACAGGCAAGAAAGAAATATTTTTAAGTGTTATAAGGTTGGATGGAAAATGATTATTCACCGGATCCTTCTTCTGCATATTCTGAAAGAAAATAAAAGTAAAGACTGACTTTCAAAAGTGAATTTCAACATCTACATCTTTTATTCTGTCGTTTTCTTTACAAACTCAAATAAAACTTGGAACTCTGAAATAATTATAAGAGGTGGAAGAAGGAGGAATGGTTTAAGATGATGCAGGCGGAAGGGACGGGAAAGGGGAAGAATATGAAATAGAGAAGTTTCCAACTCGGAAGGTTATTAACACGGAGCTTAGGGTAGAAATATGGCGAATAAATGCTGCCGTTTAAATTTATTTCCCGACAGCAAAGATTTTAATGCCTTAAAAATTATTCAGTTTTGCCGACAGTGGCGTTCAACCCGGAAAAAAGGAGAGAAAAGGTTGCCTCGCGTCATCCGAAAGTCAGGCGCGAGCGCTGTCGCCTGCTACCTGTGCGCACGTGAAAACTTTTTGGCGCGGGGAAATCGAAACGAGATTTTCTTTTCTTTTTTTTTTCGTAAAGTTTTTCAAACATGGAAAAATGTCGAGCCGCAACGGCGACGAAACTACAAGTTAATGGATTCCTTCAAAAGTTTTTCACGAGTATAATTTTTTTTTTTTTTTAGCTTCAGCTTTTCCAGCAGTCACCGGCCTCATTCCGATTTTGGACACAGTCATTAGATGGAAAACTGGCTCAGACGTCGTCTCTTAGCAAATTGTTAACAGCATGCAGATCGAAGTTAGTAAGAGTGGCAAAAATGGATTTTTCCGTCAATCGAGCCGCGTTCAATTAGATTTTTGGTAATTTATACAGCGAAAAAACACATTGGGTTTGCAATTTATTTTCCTTTTTATTAATGTTTGCACTCGTTGCGATCGCTTTTCAATATTTCGGTTGGATTGCAAGAAGGTTTTCTAATGGTCACGATAGTTGCGTGTGCGTGGCCTCCGCCGTTCCTCGCCCCCTCCCTGTCGCGGGGGCAAAACCGCCTCTGCGGCAGGGTTTGCATTAAAATCTGTCTGCAGGAAGGAACAAAGACAGGACACAATGTTTGTGTCACAATCATTAAGATTTCATTTCCATCTCTCCGGTTTATTTATACAGACTCCCAAAGGTCCCAAAACGTGGGGCTCACTCTTAAAAGACTCGCCTCGGCGGGCCTCTTACCATGGCAGAGCATCATTTTCCCTCCTCATATTTTTAACCCAATCCTTGCTCCCTTGTAATGTAGTCCACCCTTTAGCTTGATTCTACTCATGCAGAATAATGTCCATGAAATTCTGAATTTTCAAAATTTAATTTCGGGTTTAAATTTTAGAGATAAATAAATTGCTTCTATTTACGATCTACCTCTTTAGCTTTCCCGACTCTCTCTCTCTCTCTCTCGCTCCCTCTCTCTCCTCGATCCCTTCTCTCTCTCTTTTTATTAAACAGTTGCATTTCAAAGACGATTATTAATTCTCGGCAATTATAACGCCTCTGCCGCTTATAAGACACACACCGAACGCCCTCATCCCTGAATTTGTTTGCCTCGGCCCCAAAAAGGGTGGCTGAACGAAATAATTTTGCCCGGATGAAAGAATTTCCTTTGCTGCGTCTGAATGCAAAGTTAGAAAATTTGAGACGTCCATAAATATAAAGAAAAACCATCATTGTAAATCTAGCGGAAGTATAAAAGCAATTTGCGTAACGTTTATTGTACGGGCAAAAGTTAAACGGCCCTAGAGAGGAAATATATCAACTCTTGTATGAGTTACGGGAAAGATTTCTCCTATCGCCTAAAGAGGAAAAATAGCTCGAGTTTTTCCAACTTTCCCAGCCGGGTTCGCATTGGTTTTTAAAAATTAGCTTATTCACTGCAGACACTCGGGACGAGCAGAATGTCATTTTTGCGCCGGGTCGGATGAAATCCGCGAGGGGCGATTTTCGGTCGGACCCCCGGAAACCTTTCGAATCGAAAGCGATTCGCATTTCGAAGCCTTTCCCGGACGCTCCCGCAGCCACGATGAAAATCGAGCAAGAAAATTCTTGTCTGCGTCAGAACAAGGCATTCATCTTCATTTATTGCAGGCAGCAACGGCAACGACGCCATCATCAGAATTTACATTTTCCTCCGTCTCATCACCTCTGATATCAATTTATAATTTAATTTACAGAGTAACTTTCATCATTTAACAGCCCGTCGTCGCCAGGAGCGTCGCCCGCCCGTTTCTGCTTCCGTCCTCGGTTAAAATATGCCGCCCCGGGCGAATCGAGCTGTGGAAAATTCGCTTTTCCTCGCCCGTGCGAAAATATCCGCGGCGGTGTCCGGTGCAGGAGCGTTCGAAGGAGCGCATCTCCCTCTCTTCGCTCCTCCCACTGAGGGAGAAAAAAAAAAATCAAACGATCGGGACGACAGGGGCGGGAACCGAGGGAGCAAAAGCGACGCGAAACCGAGGCAGAGGAAAGAGAAACGAGGCGAGAGAAGAAATAAAAGGAGGAGAATAAGAAAGAAAGTTAAGGTATGAAATCGATTGACAAAATAAAGAATGATCAAATTTAATGAAAAGAATATTTTATCAATAAAAGAAAATGGAAATTGTAAAAAAGAAAGTTGGAAAGAAAGTGATATTTACTGAAACGTCGAAATAACGAAGATACATGCGGTTATAAAAGGAGATTGATGATGGCCGCTGCCGATAGCTGTTCGCCTGGGGGTGGCTCTGGGCGAGATAGGTTTCGGAGGGGGTTGAAGGGGGTTTGAGAAATAAATAAGGCCCTGGCATGAGTGGAATGGGGGCAGACGTGCTTAGACTGCAGGTGCCAACATTTCAGAGAAAACTTTTCCTGCTTTTTTTCCCCGGAATTAAAACTTTCATTTTTTCCGTACCCGCTTAAACGTTTAACTGCCGAATGCGGCCAGGAATCCCCCCCCCCCCGCTCGCGGCTTCAGCACACGGTCCGACGGAATAATTAACGCTGGTCCAGACGTTTGCAGCCGCGGCGCGCGGAAAAGCCCGCGGATGCCAAAAATCCGGGCGCGCGATCGGAAGGAGGGAAATCGCGGCACCGGAAACGCGGTACGCGGGCAAAGATTTTTCACGAGTGCGTGTGCTCGTGCACGCACATTTTCACAGATTTTTTATTTACACGGCGCGTTCGGATTTCGAATGACGTGGCCTCAGCATGGAGGACACCAAACCGGGGAAAAGTGTCATTAGCTCGCCTCCGAATTAACTTTACGAGTCGTTTAATCTTGGTGGAAGCCGTAACACTTTCCCAGCCGCTGCATCATGTCGGCATCATGAAGATTATTATTATTATTAGTATCATCATAGCAGTGGTTTCCCTTCCTTTTTCCGAATATCGCGAAAACCTTCGCTCAAACGCAAGCATCCGAGCTTCGGTTGCACTGATTTATGTATATATTTTATATGAAAGTGCAATAAGAAACCATTTGAAATGGCCGGGAAAATGACGTCAAAAAGAATTCGGTCGAGCGTCTGATTTACTTTTATTTTGTAAATATTTAAATTTAATTTATTATTCAGAGAGAAAATGGTGATCGGTTAAAACTGAGCAGACATCTTTCTCGATATATCTGAGGAAATTATTGTATAATTACTGCACTCTCAATATAAACATGCAATCAAAGCATTGTCACCGGGTTTGATTAGTAATGTGGTTGGCGCCTGGCGTCTTCTGTAGGATCCTCAGCTTCAAATACATTGTAAATTAAACCAATTTTATGGGCAGATTAATTACCCCGGGATTGTCTCGAGTTTTTTTTTTGTGCCCCGGGGAAAAAAAGGGCAGGGATAACGTTCGTATGCGTCTTGTTACTCGGGCGAGCTTATCGAAGACGGAACCTTAAGGCATAAAGGTTGCTCCGGAAAATGGCATCAATATGTGTCCGGTCATTTAAGGTTGTTTAACAGCAGGAACGAGCCTCGTAACCCTAGCTAATAAACTCTCTAAATTTTACACTTTTATCCGATCGTTTTGTCATACATTTTGAGACTCCTCACCCTCTGCCCCGGGTTTTCCTCACCCCGTGAAATCTGGCAATGTACATTGTCCGTCAAATCCGCGAAAACGCTGAATTTATTTATACAGCCATCTATTTGACTGAAATATTTCATCTGAAATTGAATTGAATTGATGCTCTTTGAGTAATTTATCATTTTCGAGGAGCGGGAAAATTGTTTGAAAATTTTTCATGCCTTCTCCTTCTAATGAAAAGCTGCCAGATTAATTTTTTTTTTTTTTTTTTTTTTTTAATCTTTCCTTTGTCTGAAATGCCGCGAGTGGAGGCGATGCGGGAAGGGCGAGACGGCGGACAGTGCAGTTTGAAGAGCGTCCCGTAAGCCGACGATGAAAAAGACGCGTTCAAAGAGTCGCACGGCTAAAAATAAGAGACGTTCGAAACGCTAAGAAGAAAAGGAAAAAGGAATCTATTTTCGAGACGGCCGTTCCCTTCGGAAAGCTGGGCAAAAGAAAAAAAAACCGGCAAACTATAAAATCCGAATAAATTATAGACAATTTGCTGACGTTTTCAACGTGGTTAAACGCGGAGGCAGTGACTTGTTAGCGAAACCGCAGGTCGGAAGGTGATGCCACCTCTCACACGAGTGACCCCTCACTTGACTTGTGAAATTGCCGTCTCGTTTGATGCCAATTACTCTCTCGTGCAGACTTTGGAACCGGATCCGGATTTTTCCGAAGGAAAAATTTTCACTCCGGAGGTGGGATTATGCGGAAGTTAATGAAATGAGCTCCCGGCGAAGGAAGTATTGAATTCTGCGGAGCCCTTTTAATATCGAACCCGGGTCTCTTTTATTAGCATTATTTTGAGATGGGATAAATTAGGCTGAAACTAGCTAATAGAGTTCGCCGTATAATAGAGCACGAGGGAGGATGGCAAATTGGAAGCTATGAACGCTGTTGGAAGAACTACAAATAATCCAATATCATCTATCCAAACTACCTTTATGCAAATTCCCGTAATGTCAAGCCCGTTCAATAATGTAGAGCAATGTTTAGGGCTCGTGTGGAGAGAGAGAGAGAGAGAGAGAGACAGGACCGAGGGAGAGGTCAGGGGGGAAGCAATGAAGTATGCAAATCTATCATCGTGACTTATAATGGGAAATAGTTCATCAACATTAATCAGTTCGGGGGATTTTGATGGTCCTTTTTTTCCGGGAGGATTCAGGTTTTCGCCTTCAAAGACAACCGACGGACCAACCCCCGGAGTTTCGATCCCAAAATGAACCAAAAACTTGGGCTCGTGCAGGAGAGCGGTTCACGAATAAATCACGACTTTAACGCGAAATGTCGTAGCGTTGACGCGAACCCAAACATGAATTTCAACTCGTCCGCATGTTAAGGGCTGCAAATCGGAGGTCCGAACATCATCCTTTTAATCTCAACATATGACAGTCATAATTTACCCCCATTTTCTGTGCTCACAAATGACAGCTCATCAAATGCAGTCTTCCATATGCTCGGAACGGAGTTGTATAACCCCCAGAAGTACAGTGAACAAATACGTTCAGTTTGCTCACGAAATTCGAGTAGTCGCTCGAAAAAGTGATGGACCACTGAATTTTACGTAACGCAATACAACTAGCCAGTAACACGGTTTCTGTTATGCCCGATAATAATAGCCGTAAACGTGAAACAACGTTTAAAAATAATACTTTGCCTGGGGTTATTTTAATAATAATCAGGTTTTAAAAAAAAAATTTTTTTTTTATCTTTTCAAAAATGTCTCTGATTTTTGTATTATTATTCATCATCAACGGCGTAACAATTTCACGCCACCAATTTCAACAATTGCTACGCGTTCGTGTATGGTCGGGACCATCGCAGAATTTTCCTTACGCGGAAAATTTTAAATCGCTGATCCAATCACGCGGGGGGAATTCCGCGATTCCAGAACGCGCATTTTGCTTTCCCTCCCGATGCGGGGGACCGCAACGGAGAAAAGTCCACCGGTAGCGCACAATGTTTGAATACGTTCGATTTGTCTTGTGCATTTTGACAATTATGGGATTCCAAACCGCGTTTTCACTGAGATTTTGAGTCGACGATGACATATCGATAATGCCGGGAAAACCGGAGGAGGAAGGCGGCGTGGATGCGGGAAAAGCGGGTTTAATTTTAATTATTTTCACGAAGCGGATTTTCCCGGCGATTTTCCGTTTAAAACCCCCGGAAAAAAAAAGAGCAGGAGAAAAATCCCGACTTCATTCACTTAGCTTTTCGCAGCTTTATTTCTGTTTCTTTATTCTTATTGGTCATTCGCGGTGAAAAAGACCGTTTTGGAAAATCATTTAGCGGAACTCATTCGGAGGGGGCGGGAATACGGGGGAGGAACAAAAAAGTCCCTAAGTACTCGAGATAATTATAAAGGCCCAAGCTTTCGAGCAACGATCATTTTCCTTTTTTTTTTTTTTTCTTTTTTCTTCGCAATGCCCATCGGAGAAATGCTTTGCCGTTCACGAAGGCGAAAAGGAAGCACGAAAGATGAAATCTGTTCCTGAACCTTCGGGTTAGTAAAAATATTTGGTTTTGCCACATAAAATTTGCGACAGACGCTAAATATCTGACAGCAAGCATCGTTTACAAGCGACGGGTCGATCGATGATCGAAACGTACCTCACCTCCTGCATAGCGTGTACAATGTTAATTCACCCCCTTTCTCGTAATAGGAATCATTAGTAATCAAAAGGTATGAAGAGCGAAGCAAGGTAGTAAAAAGATAAACTATCCAATAAAAAAGTAAAAGCGAAAAGAATAAATATATAAATATAATATGGGAGCAATACTGAAAAGCCATGAAACTTTACGGCTGCATTTATTGTTATTATTTCAACGTTGTTACGGCCGGAGCTTTTCCTCTGAAATTATACCATTATATGTAGAGCGATGGTAAATATGGTGATTATGAGATCTCTGGAGGGATATATTGAAAAACATACTATCTCAGATTGCGAGGAAATGTCTTCGGTTTTAAACACTGCAGCCCCTCTCTACCTCCCTATGCGGGGTGAGGGAGAATCGATTTTAGCGCCCAGGTTAGGTTAGGAAAGTAATAAAACTTTAAGCAACAGCTCCATTTATGAGTTTTTAAAATATATTTGATCGGCTGCCGGGCGTTTGTACGTTGCTTTCCCCCTTTCCCCCCCCCCTCCCCGACGAAGTGCTACTCCCGGTTTTTTGATCCGGCATAAGTAAACTCCATCAAAAAAGCATGGAGGAGGGGTGTCGGGGCCACGGGGGGTGGGGCTTCGAGGGCCGTTCCCCAATGAAAAAATGAGATGAGGCGAAAATAAAAAAAAAAATTTTTTTTTTTTTCACAAAGCAAATTACAAAGATAATTTCCCCAATTTTTTTTTTCTCCCGGAGCATATAAAAAGCGATGTAAAAACTCGGAAAATTTCCCGGGTGAATGACAATGCTCGGGATTAAATCCGATCCGAAAGGAGATAAAGGCCCTATTTGAAATTATTTCTTGAGGGAAACTCGGCATGGGGCGGTGGGGGGGGAGGGTGGCGGACGAAAAAAAGGAGAGAGAAATTAGAAATTTAAGGAAAGCACTAACCGTAAGAGATGCTGGAAAATGGAAGGTGTGAAATGCCGGGGCCGGGAAAACTGGAAGAAAGGAGGGAGAAAGGGAAGAGGTCGTGGCAGGAGCGGCGGCTGGGAGGGGGGCCCAGGGATATTAGCTGAAACAGTGATTCCGTATTCGGGGCACATTCTAACAAAAACTCGTTTCGTCAGTTTAATATATCCGATGGACTTTTTCATTTTTCATTATTCTCCGCCACTTTTCTCAAAAGCATAAGAATTTCCTTTGAAATCACTGTTGAACGCTGTTTACTTCCGTGAAAACTGCCGGGGAAAAGTTTTTTAAGAAAACTTTTTTTTAAAAAAAAAAAAAAAAAAATAATGTTGATTTGTCTTTTAGCATTCCGGAGGCATTCGGTATTCTGCCCGAGTCGCATTCTTATTCATTTCCAATTTTCGCAAAACTCGAATTTTTCACCTCGTTATATATCGAACGTCCGATTATTTGCAACTTTTTTCTTCGTGAATCAAAGCTTCTCTGATCGGGAATCGAAAATGATTTAAGCGAAACACGAAAATCGATTCTTAGTTTTCCGTTTTTGTCATAAAAAAAAAAAAAAACGGGTCCTTTTAAATTATTATCGGTCCCCGAAGTCTCCTAAAAGCAGAAATAATTGAATTTTAAACCTTATACCACTTAATATCCGACGCTATATGCGTATATTTACAAAATAACATCCTCATTTTCAAAATCGAAAGCATGTTTAAAAAAATATTTTGTTATAAGTTTTTTGCGGTGTTTTATTCTAAATTCATCTCTATGCCACATCCATTTCTCTTCTGAAAGAACATGTTCAGTGTAAAGTATGAAGATTATTTTATCCAACTTAAAAGTAATTTAATGTAAACGATAATCCATTCAATTATGAAAGCCGAAACTGTGTTCCTGTAAAGTATTTCAAACATTCGAATTCCGCTCTGTATTAATGTTATAATTACATATGAATGTTATTACACAAATTAACGGTGCCGTTAAATTCGAATCGGTGGATAGCACGTTCTTTCGGTGCGATATTCGAAAACCGAGAAGAAATTCGACGTTCCAGCCTTTATGAAACTGCAATTCCGTTTTACACGGGGTCCGCAATGAAAAATGAAGTAAAACGGCGCAATAAGAGGCCTTTAGGTCTAATTTTCCGTTCCGCCCCCTTCGTTTTTTAAAAACCATATTAAGAGCCAGAAACATGAATTAGATTGAAATTGTTTTGGAAAACCTGAGAAAGGTTTACTTAGTCCGTATAATCGGCCGGAAAGCTTCAAAAGCTCGAAATGTTTCCATCGCTCCCTGCCTCCTTTTCATTCCGAATAACTTTGATAGTTTTGATTTCGGTTTAAATCCCGTAATTGGGATGATTCCGGAATTCCTTCTTGCTCGTCTTCCCGCGGGAAGCATGCGCCGAATGATCGCGAGCTCGGATGGAAGATGGCAGCTCTTCTTGGGGGAGTTCTTGACTCTGCTTGTCCAACGCCTAAACTTCCGGTTACACGACATTATAAAAGAAGATTATGTATATATACACATATATATATATATATGCGTGTGTTTTTTTCGATTAAGGGCATTCCGGGGGTAACGTTTTACGATCGTCTGGCGTTTTGGGACGCAGGCCATTTGGTGATTGTGAATTTTCTCAGCGTTTTTCTTGAGGGAAAGCTTTCGCTTAATAAAAGCCTTCGCTCAGGTTTCATATTCGCGTTTTCTCGCAGGCGAAACTTTCGAGAGAAGCTTCCTCCGTCTGCCGGAGTCGAGGTGGAAACGCCTTGGCATTAATTGCCGAAGGAGAAGGCAGGCGCTGCAAAAAGGGGGAAAAAGGGAACATTTAAAGGAACAAAAGAGAGAAAAATAAAAATGAAATTGCAGAAGAAAATCAAGATATTACGGGAATGGTTCTAAAAAGAATTTATGTTAAGGTTGCACGTCATTTCTGCCGGGATGGGGACGGGCGCTGGGTAGGTGGGAGCTTTGGAGCTTAATGGCCGGATCCAGGAAATTGTGAGCTCATATATCTCTTGGCAGATTTATGAAAGCGCTTTTCTTCCACCGGGGCGGCGGGAGCTGGAAATAATATACAATCTTGTGGAACTATTGCTGATACTTGCCTTCTCCTTCTCCTTGCTCTCTTTTCATTTTCCAACTTTAACTTTTACCCTATTTATATTTTATTTCGCATGCCTTCTTCGTCTTCGCCTCTCGAATAATTTCACCTCGCAAGATGAATGGAAAATCTCCTTTCCGCGTCCCTTCCCCGATGTCCACAACCTAATCGTAATATCCACATGCAATGACTACTAATTTTCAATATAACCTCAAACTTTTTCTTCCCTTTGAACAGAAACTTTTAACTCATTTAACGACAATTAAATTATTTTTGAAAGATGCAATTATAAAATTTGAAGTTTAATTTTATAATATTTTTTTTTGAACAAAAACCCTTTTCACGCATTATAATTACTTGCTTTTAATTGAAAAACAGAATAAAATATTTGAATTTTTTAAATAAATAATACAAAAAAAATTGATTTTACAAATTAGGTTAATGACAGATTCTTGCAAATACCTAAATGTGTATATATATATAAATAATATTTTTTTATTTTTAATTATTATCACAAATGTTTTGCTACAAATCGAAATGCGTGCGTTAAATTTTTAAAAAGACATGGAATTTGCAGATTTATTCATTCACTTTGGTCCCGGCAGATAATTTTAGACATTTTATCACAAAATTACGACCAATGCGTGTGAAAAAAAATTTTTTTTAGGTTAAATTTCCCAGCCAAGGAAAATCTCTGTCAGGTTTCTTGCGATTGCTCATTAAAGAATTTAAAAATCCCGGGAAATTCCGAAACTTTTCATTTGGTTTTTCGTTTATTGTTGTACATTAAAAAAAAAAAAAAAAGTCGTCGCAAATATTGCAGAAAGAATCTTATACTTTAGAATATGGCAGCAAAATTAAATAAATTCCCCTATCTTGGTTTTAGCTTCCTATCCTAGGTTTTTTCCTTTTCCCGAAATGAAAAAAAAAAGGGAAAAGCTCAGATAAAAGTCATGAGAAGAGTAATGACGAGAAATTTATGAATTTTCCTTTTGAAAAACGTAATTTTATTCCTGTTCCGCAAGGAAGCGGAAGAGGAATTTTGGCCAAAGAAAGGCCGGTAAGATTTACTGTGTTGATTAAAGTGTTTATAAATGGATCTAATGCTACGGCGAAGCCTTGAAACTGGGAAAAATGTAAAATTAAGGCATGTGTGAAATGAGATGCTACAACGGCATCTTCGACGAAGTATTTCCCTTTCGAATTTTCCGTTTTTACCCGCCTGTTGCAGTCCGTGCATGTTCTGCCGGCAGCAATTTTTGAATGAGACCGAGGGAATCATGAACCGGGGCAAATCTGTCAGCGCAAGTAACGTTCAGCGTCTTATCGGTGTGAAACAACATGCGATAGGCGTCGCGGAAAGCTGCAGTCTCGCGCGCACAAAACACAGGATAGAGTTCTACGGGAAAATCTTAAAATTTTCATCAAAAGGAAAATATTTGATTTCTAAACTTCTCTGACCGTGCTTCACGACATCTGTAACAGCTCATATTTCATTTAGGTTCAAATCAGTCAGTTACGTATTGGTCGAAGACAAACCATCTATCCCGAATAACTTTACACAAACTTGAGTAGGAAAAAAGTTAACAAAAGTCATACAATAACCAAACTCGGGCGAATACCGACTTCGTCGTTGGCTTACAATGGCGATATCCATTCTTTCTAAGGGAACGTATAGAAAGTCGCTAATTTTCCGAGGAAAAGTTACACACCCATAGAAAAGAAATGAGATTTTCACAAAAGGAACGGAGAAGAATAAAAAAGTTTTAAAAATAAAAGGAAAGCTCTTCTACAATTCCCTTTGTGTAAGCGAAGATTGAAAAACAAAGAAAAATGACCTTCATCTCAGGAGGAGAGCTCAACTTTTTGGGGTGAAAACTGCGTGGAAAGGAGCTTCGAAAGGTTAGGGGCAAAAAAACCTGAAAAGCAGCTATGCCAAAAAAGGGAGGTGAGAGAAATGGGTCAAGATGAGGGTAGAATCAAGAATAAGCCAGGAGGAATGTTGGAAATTGATTTTGGCAACACTTGAAGACTTTGGAGATTGTGTTTCTGGCTGAATCGCATCTCGATCTACAGCACCGAGAAGCTCCCAGTGGCTGTCGCGGGCGTTTCTCCCATAACCAAAAATTGATGTTGAGAAAAAAAAATAACGGCCCCTGTCTTGGACAAACTGCGTGCTCTTCTCCAATTGACAATAACAGGACTTAATGAGTCCTCGTCATTTCGCAAACTTTATCTGCATCAGCCTTTGATGCACTCCACTTTGCCGAACTACCCAAAGAGGCTTCCTAAATTAGTTTTTAGAAAGGCAGCGATCAAAATATAGTTTAAATGGGAATCAATTTAATTTTCGACAGCTCTTTTAAAGTTTTCCCAAAGTTTCTCCAAGTCTCGTGTTCGAAAACAACTTAGCAATATAGATAATCATCGGTCAATTTGAACATTATCTTTTTCGCCGTCTTTCCTTCTTCGAACCGCCTCCCCGACCGATTTAAATGCTCAAAATTTGATGCCCTACGTTTCCGGGGCTTTTTCGGTCGCCTTTCCAACCGGGCAAACGATCGAAAATTTTAAAATTTCCGGTTAAGGAACTCGGGAACGAGCCGCTCAGAAAAAGAGAATCGAAGGGAAGTCCGAAGAAGGAAGCCCGGAGAAAAAAAAAAAAAACGAGAAGGGTGAACCGGAGGAAAAGAATTAAAAGTAAAAAAGGATACCGGAATTAACTTGAGAATGAATGGTTCTGTCCAAAACAGAAACCTGCAAATTTGTCGACTGTCGTACAAGTGGAGGATCCGCTCAGCCTTACAAGAAGAGCGACATTATTCCCCTCTGTATGGGATCCGACATTTTCTAACCAAAAATTTCCCGGGTTTAATCGTATTTAAAATGCTTTTTGTTTTCATGATATCCTGAGTCGTATTTAACATAACTTATTTGACAATTATCTCAATTTATTTTAAAGCTCACGACTCAATCATTTAAATTCTTCATTAGTTAACTCTTTCAGAAATGCCATTTTTTTCCAGCCTACCCGCTCCATCTCCCCCGGCTTTACTCCGTTCTCCGGGTTGGGGGGGAGGAGCTTTGTTGTTTTTTTTAACGAAAGAAAGGAAATCTCCTTTTTTCCGCCCCCCCCCCCTTTATCCCCGCCCCCTCGATCGCGGCGGATGTATTCGAAACCAATTTTTCCGGATTTCCCCGGTTAATCAGGTGCTAGAAATGCGCTCACCTTCCTCCCTGCGGACAATAAGATAGGAAGGTGATGCGGAATGAAATGAAGTTTGAACTATCTTGGAAAAGTTGAAGTTGCCTCAAGTTTGAATGAAATAGCGAAGTTGTGTTCATTTGAAATGACCATCAGCGAGGAGAGTGCCAGAGGCATCGACAATGTTCCCAGTTCTGGGATTAACTCCTGGAAAGAGACGCTCAAAACTTCTTATTGGAAAATTTTCTACAGAAACAAAGAAAAGTACGTCTCGGACAAATCCATTTTAGTTATCGGTTTTTTTTTTTCCTCAAATTATTTTTCTTCGCTTTTCTTTTTCTCTTTTTTTTTTTTCTCTTCCTCTCCTCTCGTACTCCTTTTGAACTGTTTTCATTCCTCGAATTGACTTCAGCCTTCGTCTTTGAAACTTGATTAAAACCCGTCTTTAATAATGAAATCAACGACAACAATTTGTTAAAAGAAATGAAAGAATCTTTTTTTTTTTTTTTTTTGCTCCTCTTCCCATTGCTCTTTTTCCACCCTCAGAAGGTGAGTTTGAGGTTTTCTTTTTTTTTTTTTTTCGTGGCAGGAGACAACGTTGCCGAAATGGCCTCGGTTGCCGAAATGTGCGGCAGATCCTTCCGCGGAACCGTCGAACAAATTATTGGCATTTCGCAGCAAATACGGTGGATGTCTCGTCTCATTTTTTACCCGGTTCGAACTTTTCAATTTTCCGATTTAGCATTTGGCGAGAGG
>JAOWBB010000008.1:3632942-3685469 GCA_028565995.1 Ricinus marginatus | reverse complement strand
GAATCTTTTAATTTGATTTAAGAAATATCCCGCGACGAAATGATTTTTCCTTGCTCTGACCCCCCAGTGCCTTGCACCGAAAAGACCTAAAATAAATGCGCGTAGGAAAACCCCGTGTTAGGCACAGTTTTGTTCCTCCGCAAACTTTTTCCGGGGGGCGAACGGAAGGCAGGCAGCAGCGCAATGAAAAAAAAAGGAATGGTCACGATTTTTCCTTTGTCACGTTCCGTCAGTGAACGGCAGCGATTTCTCTCACAAATAATATCTCGGTTTTTCGAGAAATCCAGCGGAAAAAAAAAAAAAAAGTTCCATATAATTAAGGAATCCCGACGTGCGCTTTGTATTCTCGGCAAAGAGTCGCGATGGGTAAATCGCTGAAAAAGCAAAAAACCCGGGTGAGCGGGGGAGGTGAAAGGAACCGAAATTTTCCCCATTTCCATTGTCGCGATGAAATGACGCGATAGAAGAAACCAAGATGAAATAGAAATTGAATTTTAAAAACTTTCATTCCATCAAAAAGTTTATAGTTTATAGAAAGTGACTTTGGGTTTTATCGAATTTGTGCAGATGTAGACTGAAATTTATACAAAGTTGTTAAATCGAATTCTAAAACTTAGAAATGGTCAATAAGGAGATCCCTTTGATATTTATGGTGTCATAATTTTTTTTTTCCAGATCCGCTCTCCCCCTTTTCCTCCTTATTAAATGTTTAATATATATTTGCGTTTAAGAAACTTCTTAATTTAACCTCCCTTTCTTAGACGTGGATTCCAAAAAGGCGCTCCATAAAAATTTGTCAGGTTTTTTTTGGGCAAATCACGGTGCCTTGGCAGAATCGGAAGCTCAGAATCCCGTGATTTTTGATGTTGCGATACTTGCGAAAAAATACGTATTCACCACAATTTACCTTCGCAACGAAGGATTTTAGCGAGGAAAAAATCAAGTTTTATAGCGTTTGATACGGGTATCCGGTACTTCGTGGCATTTTCGCATTCGGCTTTAATTATCAAAATTTGAGTCGAATTCGTTTCTTGGGTTCCGAGATAAGGAAACCATTTCCCGAAAAAAAGTTTTCCTTCATAATCATCATTGTATTTAAGTGCAATTTTCCAAGTTTCAACTGCTTTTTCGACCCTCCTAATGGAAGCGAAGGATAAGAAACTCCCTTTGGAACGACCCATCTTCTAACCCATTAGCCTTATATAACATTTTACACCACTATCAGTTTACCTAACTTTCCCTTCCAGACCAAAATTTAATCAACGAAGATTATATCTAGCATCGTAACGGTTGTCATTCAAACAGCAGAAGCGAAAAAGAATCGGAGATTGTCTTCTCTTTCCAAATTGGGAGACGGATCAGAATTCGAATTTTCCGATGGAAAATCGAGTTCCGGTCTGTCTCACCGGGTGAAGTCTCCTACGCCACTGATTTGCAACAGCGAAAGCGAGGGGGAGCGCCTCCATTTTGCAAATTATGTGAATTCGGTGACTTGAAGGTACTCAGAACCCGATCTGGCTAACGGCGTGGAAACCGCGTTGAAGCGCCTTCAAATTAACGGATAGCTTAATCGAGTTTTCCCGAGGCAGTGGGAAAACCATCGTCGTATCGCGAATTCGGCAAAATCGCGATGCCGGCGGACGCCGCCTCCGCATTTCAGATTCGAGGCATTTCATGTCTCTTAAGTCGCCAAAAACCGAAAACCCTGCCTTGAAATTAAATAATAAATAACGCTCCGAATTCATTTTTCCTTTTCCCGCTTCCCGAAAAGCGTTCTCCAAAACCGGTGCGCGAATCGTCGACCAAGAAGTCAGGCCCTGCTCTCTCTCTCTCTCTCTCTCTCTCTCTCATCTCTTTCTTGTATGGAATAATTTCCAAGAGAACCTTTAATAAAAGAGCTTTCTAGATAAATAAGAAAACGGACATCCGCTTGTTTCCTTTATCATTTCTGTCGTTCGCATACTTCAAAAAGCCCTCACGTCTCTCATAAAAAGGTTTTCTCTTTTCCATGATTCTACTTTTTCTATTGTAGAAACATAAATAGCCGAGTGAACTTCAAAATCCAATTTTATGCCTTTTTCTCTTCCCGTCGTCTCTTCTCCGCGGCTCACGTAATATCAAAATGTTGCCTTTGTTTTCCGATGATTTAGACTAACCCCAAAAAAGAATTTCGAAGGGAAATTTGAAATTTTCACCAGCCTGATGTGCATTTATGCAGGTAACATGAAAGCGAATACTAATGAATAAATTAATACTTAAAGTGAAATTTTCATTTCTTTTTAAATAATTAATACACAACGCACAAACATGTTCATACTATTATTATACATTTTTTGAATGGAGACATAAACGTGTAAAGTATGCGATAGCCAAACTTTCTGAGGTTGCGAAATGATTTTTGCCGAATTCAGTTCCCCGTCAAGTATCAAAGTTTTATTTTTATTACGACGTATTAAAAATAAATACAGGAATATCAATCTCGAATTATTGCTATTTTTTTTTAAGTGTGAAATTCGTGGTTTACTATCTAAAAGTTTACGTTTGATACTGCGGCGTCCGTGCGACAAAAAATTTTTGTACAAAATAAAATTTATTAAATTTTGTGCTTAAAAAGTGTATGCTTGGTATTTTCAGAGAGATTTTAAGACATGCAGAGCCGAACGAAAATGTTGAGGTTCGTGTTTGAACGTATGAAACTAGATAATATATTATATAATAATTGAACCGCGGTATGAGGTTAAATCCAAACCGAAAATTTCTTCGGATTTCTGCTTCTGATGAATCAGCAATAGTTGCACCCTTTTCAGTGGTCAAAGAAAAAGGGAAAAATGGTGTGAAATTGTGCGACATAATCGGTTTGCGATTTGAACTGTTGCGTATATGAAATAAAAGAAAGAAAATGGAAGAAATAATCTTTTCCTTTTTTCCCCGAAGATTTTTCCTGAGGAAAATAGAAAAAGGAAAGAGAAGGAGAAAAGTGTGTTTTTGAAAGGTTCAAGATTAAAGTAAATTCCTGAGATCCTAGTGGTCCACAGTCCATCTTATACCAAATTACTCCTTCACAATGACCGCATCTTCTTCTCCTTCTTCATCTTCTTCGTCTTCTTCTTTTTAATAAAAACTTTTCTATTATTTTTTCCAATCACCGTGTGCCGCTTTTGGTCTATCTGCCATTTTCAAAATGTCCTTCCACCAAGATACCCAGCCTATGCAAGCTGACGCCCGAAAAAAGAAAAAAATCATCTTGTTAATACCCCGAATACCTTCAATAAAATTTTTAATTTCGATATCGATATAAATTTTTTTTGAAAAATTAATTTTTTCGGGAAATAAATATAATTTAATTTTCCGCGTTTCTGAGGTTCTTGAAAAAATAAAACCCAGCGTGACCAATCATATCTAGTTGCACACACGATTCTTCCGTTTTGCTATATTTCTTCATATTGTCACACTTCCGTTTTGCTCTATTTCTAACCGAATTTTGCTGCAGTTGGAACATTTTCGATTTTTACCTATTATCATTGCTTTTGAATGCTGCATCTTTTTTACAATCGAAGAATAACCAATTGATGAAAAACGAAAATTAAATCGCATATTAACGCTTATTTTAATTTTTTTTCTTTACGGATTCCGACATTTAATTATCAGATTTACCACAATAAAATCGGTCACCCTGTACACATCGTTAATTTAATTATAGTTGACTAGAACATTGCCTCGTAAAAGCTCTTGCTAATCAATAAAATATAATAAGAGACTGGAACTTAACCAATTTAATTTTATTATTATACCCGGGAGATGATAATCCGGAAAATTTGTCCTATTTCCCCGTTATAAGTGCAGATTTTCATAACGCTTTCCGGTAATAATTGGATTTTATTTTAATGAAAGCCAAGTTTCAGAGCAAAGGACTGAAACTTGAGCTAAAATTTTCTCTTGTGATATTAAAGAACAGATTTATGCGAGAAAATATTGAGCTTTACGGAGGAAAAGGGAAATTATTCGTTTCCCGAAATCCCCTCCCTCCGACGCTTCCAATTGGTCGTTATGAATATTGAAAATATTAATATCGAAAGGCGATTGGATGGCGATATTTCATAAATTCATATCGGGAAGAAAGGGGATTGGTTACCCATAGAAAATCATAAGATTTTCCTCATAACGGGGAGAGCTGTGATTGGTGGAAAATGATTTCATATTTTCCCCGGTATGATATCATAACAAAGATGATTGGAGTCCTTTTTTTATCATCTCCTTCCTTCACGTTTCCCACTTTCCCCTTGGTTTTCATCCCCCAAAATCTTTTCGATATTATTCGCTATTTTATTTTAAGAAAGGCGATCAATGCGATAAGCTCAGCACGGGCCCGAGTTTTCCTTACGTATGCGGTTTTCCGAGGAGGACAAACGTAAAAAGGCAAAGTCGCCCCGGGGAAATTCACCGGGTTTTCCGTCATTTTAGAACGAGCTGCGCGTCGTTACGCAAGCGATTTTAATAAACGGGACTCCTGGAACGCTCGCCTCGCTGTGCGGCCGGGGATTCTTAGGATTTTCCCGGATTATGTTTTTCTCCCCCAATACTTGGACGATCGATACGTTTATAAGCCTAAATCTTCTTCCTGAAAGCCATTAGGTATTGTTCTTTTGCTTTATTTTCCGTTATGTGGTCAGCGGCTATGAATTCTCTTATGCTTAACCGATTGAATCACAGTTTTTCGTTCATTTTTTTTTTTGCCGTCCCCGTCTGGATTATTGATTCTTCCAATTTTTCCAATTTTTTGACTTATCCGGCATTGTTTTTTATTTTCCAAGAGTAAAAAAAAAAAAATTTTTTTTTCCTCCTGTTTTTCTTTGCTTTCATTTGCCTCCGTCCTCTTGCTCGGAGAATTATTAATCCCTTTCCCGCTCTGAAAATCATGTTTTTCGACTCGATCGCTTCCATGTTTGGACGTCGGAAAAAGCTTATTTCTTGCGTCGCAGAAGAAATTGGCGCGAGCACTACGGAAGCAAATTGATTTCCCCTCCCTTCCCCTCCCCCCACGCCTACAGTTAAAACCCGGCACAAATATGAAAGCAATGAAAATTTTATTTGAAGCAGGTGTTATGATGACGTCACAATTTGTGTCGTTACGCTATTGGTTGCCTTCTTCATAAAAGCTTCCGAAAGCCCTGGGTAGGGGGAGTGGTAACGGAAGGAGGTTTTTAAGGGGAAAAAGGAGGGGAACAACTCATAATATCATAAACAAGCGCAGAAATTTATGTTGCGGTCCATACAGATTTATAAATATTATTAAATTTGAGGGGAAATAAGCGAGATAGAGAGAGATGGAGAGAGAGAGAGAGAGAGAGAAGGAGAGAAATGAAGTTACATGTTTCCTTTGCGAGTGAGATGGATGGTGAAACTTGAATTTCCTGAAACATTTAGTAATTAATAATTTATGTAAGGAGGCACGAGTGAGAAAGCTGCGGTCGATAGTAGGGAAAAGGCAGAGAATAGCGAAATAAATTTTAAAAAAAATTCCGCCA
Organism: Ricinus marginatus; assembly: GCA_028565995.1. Lineage (NCBI taxonomy): Eukaryota > Metazoa > Arthropoda > Insecta > Psocodea > Ricinidae > Ricinus > Ricinus marginatus. Next base: position 3,679,944 of record JAOWBB010000008.1, on the reverse strand, counting down.
TATTTTTGCCAAAAATCTTTCTGCATTTCCCTGCAAAAATTATATTTTTCAACAGGGGTTATGACAGAAAAAAAGAAAGAAAACTATCGCGTTCAGATCGACTAACAGTAACGGTCTTACGACATCGAAAATTCAGGCATGCGACCTGTACACAGGTACAGTTTCCCGTAAACCGATTCAATAATTTTTCTTCTGAAAGTCACTTCCACGGAACGGGAAACGGCAGAAGTCAAATGAATAGGCCGTAATAAATATTTAATGGGAAAAAATTTTCGATGAATTCTGGAGCTGCAATCCTTGAGGGAGTGCGCCGCGTTTCCAGAATTGTTTGAATTTTTTATTAAATAACCCGCTAGGGAAAAGAAGAAAATATTTTAGCCAAGAATGGTCTGCCGAAGAAATTAAAACTTAAAGCTAAATTTTTTTTTTCTCTAAATAATAAACTGCCAGGCTTTTGCAACGATGATGTAATAAGATGTTCTTAATGTATAAAAGGTGGTATACCATTCACTTAAAAATATGAATTTAAACAAATCAATGCTGAATGGGGGGGAAAGAGTTAAAAAAAATATAAGAAATAATAAATATATAACAAGAAAATCGTTTTTTAAAACTTTTATTTTACCATTCAAAATGAGACATGATATTACTGCAAAAGTGTAAAAATAAGTTTTTTAAATCAATTTTATATAGTAAAAAACAAATTCTTTTTTTTTATTTTTTTTAATATATTGATTTCATAAATGAATTTAAATTTTCGAAACGTTTCAAAAACATGTCTTCGCAATAATGTGAAACGATTATTATTTTATTATTGGAAATTTTTTCTTCACGGAAAGAAATCATTCATAAAAATAAAATTTAATTCTGTTTTTTTTTAAACAAAAAAGAAAAAAAAAAAGCTTTTTATATAATAGTAAAATTTTAAATCTCAGATCCGAGAAAATAAGGCAGATAAACGAATCAAGCTTTGGATAAATGATAAAAATCCTTAAAAATTTAAAACTGAACAAAGGGATGAAGTGAAGAAAAAAAAAGCAAGTGGGGGTAAAAACACGAGGGCACAAAATGAGGGATGAAAACCTCTTAAGAAGAAAATAAAGTTTATTTTTATGAAACAAATGGGAAGCAATTTTGAATTTTGATGACCCAACTTCAACTAATGAAAGTGGACAATTTCGTGACTTTTTTTCAACTTGCAGACGTTTTTAGTCCCATTTTTTTTTTTTTCCGCTGGAGCAGAAGATGAAAATCCCGTTTTTCGGACCCGAACGCAGTTTACGTTTGCGGTAATTTTTTTAAATCGAGAATCTATTTTGCCTGTTAATTTTCCAAGACCGATCACCAGCCGTGGAAGAATCCCCAGCCAAATCTGGTTGCCTGTCGTACGACGGTCCTTGGGACGCGTTTTCACTATCTGGAACAGGGAAAAAGGATCCAAAACGTAGAATCTAGTTTCCGACTCAGCTTTTGAATAACTTATTTTCTTTTAAATTCTAAACTAAAGAGGAATACGATTCAATAGAGAAAAGATGCAACCCTATTTGTTATTCAAACTTTCCACTTTCTCCTACTTTTCCTTTTACTTTCTCCACGCTCTCAAATTTCATTCATTATTCCTACTTTTCCAACCGTGGAAATTCAAATTTGAGGCCTGAAAACATCGTGACACAGTGACACGGAATCTCTGTCAAACTACTAATGATCTTCCTCTGATTGGTCAAGTGTTTATAATTAACAAGCCAATGGGTGTCGGTAAGTGGCTCACACGCTGGAGCTCGGCTTTTCGGTTATGGAAAGTTTTAAATATCAAAAATTTTATCGTTCGAAGGGAGATCATGAGACCCGAGGACCAGAATCACTAACCGAGAAATGCAATAATTTTCAACTTTAATTCGGGCGAATGTAAAAAATTCGAATTGAGGCATTCAATAAGTGGCCCTCCAGAGACTCGCCCCCATTGACATTAATAACATCCCCGTTTATTCATATATTTAGAATTTTTACTCTCCGTCACCACACACTATTTAGAAATGCTCTTCACTTCCAGTTTTAAATTCCATAAAATTCGCGGCATTATTTTTCGGTGTCGCGTGAAATAAAATAAACCAAAACCAGGTCTCTTTAATGCGGTTTTCATAGGTATCACCAAACCCGAACAAAAATTACATACATTTCACATGCAGCAACTTTTCAGTAATTCACCCGAACAAATTGTAAATTAAATTACACGTTTATGCTCGAAAATTACCATCAAAAAAATCGTTTCCGAATTATTTTTCCTATTTTTGGATAAAAAAAAAGGAGTCCTCGATCCCTTGGGAAGAATATTGATCAATCCGGCTAAATGGAGAGCTAAAAAAAAAAAAAAAACAAAGACTATTTGATTTGTCCATTTCACACGATGGAGATGAAAAGTAGAGTTTGATGAAATTTTCTGCACTTTATGAACATCATAAATAACGAGAAATTGAATTTGCCGAACTTATAAAAAATGTATTAAATCGAATCAAAACACATAAAGAAACTAGATCCCAATCTGCTTTTCTTTTTCCCCGTATTTTACTTATTCATCCCGGGGAAATAGGCAATCTTTATGTAAATATTGCACGATGCAAGGTTGAAATTTCGGGAAGGAAAAAAAAAAACTGCAAGAGGAAAGCTTCGGTTAAACCTGTCCTTTTGCCGAGGAGGATTTTGACCGATGGGAAATGCAGGAATCGGGAGGAAGGGCTTCTGCCCAAGGGACGTTAAATGAATGATGGTAATTTGTAAGAATCAGTCTTATGAAGAAACAAACTGAACGGTTTTAAGTTAATCGATTAGACTGGATTATTGGAGGATTTATTCCAAGGTGAGGTGTTATTATTCCAACATAAAAACGGGAAGAATGAAAGCCATTAGATTAATAACGTGCATTAACCATTCCTGTTGCGGGACGCACCTTTTCGGAAGAAACCGCTCCCCCACGGCCAGGTTACCCATCTCGACCGATTTTCGCGGCGTTCCATTTATCCGCTAATACCACGTCCAGTTGCAGTACTTTCTCCTGCTTAATGCCACGCTCGATTTTCCTAAATGGGTCCCCATCTGGCGGTCATTTCTTTTATTGCCGTAATTCGGATTTATAGTTCGGAAGGACTATCTGGAAGCCATGGAAAAAAAAAGAAAGAAAATAATAACACTGCCGATTTATTCACAAGCAGCGTTAGCTAATTTTCGGGAATATGAATAGATTTTATTTTATAATACGCATACAATTCCAATCCGTGATAAAGGGGGGATAACTCTTTCGGGGTGTCTTTCTTTGCACGGCAAACACCCAAACACTTTTGCTGGTTGCGAAAAGCAGAAGAAAAGAGTAGATTACGGATTAAATTTGAAAAAGTTCTTCCTGAATTAAATATGAAGAGAGGTGATTAAATGCCGAGTTTCCAGACATTGTATAGATTAGATCATTAATTTTTCTATGACATTAAAGTTCACCCTACTTGTTTGATGACCACTGGTCAAGATGGGAGGCAATAGCTCATTCCTTTGCTTCCTTGCAAAACGGTTTAAGTCCCTTTAAGCTGCATCTGCTGATTTCATCCAAAATGTCCCGTAATTCCCTGGACGTGCCATTAGTTTAATGGGTTCGCAAAACATTACTTCCAGACATAAACTGCGACAAAAGTAAATCAAAAAGGTACCAGATAACGATTATTAACTGAAAAATTTTCAGTTGTGTGAAACGATGCATTTAACAAATATGCGGACACACGTTTATACCCGTATTCTTTCGGTATAAAAATATGTGCATGTTAACAATATTGTTGCAATGCGATCCATTGTGTTATAAACGACGTATTTTATCTGTCCGCCCATTCGTCGCTTATGCACCGGTAGAGAATAAATCTGAGAAAATCCATTTTTGAGGGCGTTTTACCTCAAAATCTGCGCGAAATTACGCGCATAACGCGAAGCGTATGTGACAGCATGCAAACTGTGGATTAGAAAAAATTAAACCAATAATTCTCCGTCCAATGTGCATTTTGATTTTTTGCGGTAAATGCAAGTTGATATGAATTGAAATAGATTTCGTCTCTGCTTTTTGGAGTTGAATGTTTTTAATTCTAAGATAAGTCTTACTCTGGACAGAATCATATAACAAACGAAATAAAACAAAATGAGTTGAATTTAGGAAAATATTTTAGGGTTCTCTTTGTGTAATTTATTTTCTTAATTTCAGCTTTGCCAATTATTAATTTTATATCATTTTAAGGGTTGCGGAGACGTCACTTCCATAAACCCTCGGAAATGGAGATTTTGAAAGTATGCCGGAATATGTCCGAGAACGTCTGGAAAACGGAGATGACCGGAATGGAGCTTTTACATCGGATTTGATGCGGAGGAATGTGGGGAAAAAAGTGAGGTAAAATGGAAACAGATGGAGGAAACTTTGCTTAAGAGAAATAGGAAATTGAATTCGTACGGACATGTCAAAAGAATTGGCGCACAATGGGTTGCACACAAAGTAATGACGAAATGGGGAATCACACGACGAGAACATTGGGGAAGCAGTACTTTGGACGAATAAGGCATACAAGACGATAATTATTGTCTGATCGATACCGAATCCCTGCACGATCTTTGAAAATATCTCAAGTTTAAAAGTTTTTACTATTTATTTTCCTTTAAAGGTATTAAACGCCGGCAAAATGCATCGTCGATCAAGCTTATGCGAAAAATTTTTTAAATGCAAGAAGATTTTTTAAACACCTCCCGGGAGAATGCTAGCTTTCTGGGATCATAATTTTGAAATAAATTTCAAAGTCTCTGCCGTTATGATCAGTTTCAGGCCGTGATGGTTCATACGAGCAGTCGGCACCAAAAAACACGAATGAGACGTGATGGAAAAAACGTTTTCGAATGGAAAAATAAAGAGGAAAGTGGCGATTTTGGTTGCATTAACAAATATTTGAAGATTTTCACACATCGTCCATTTTCGTGATATCAAACACATTTTAGTGGATTAGTGTACAATTTCCAATCCAACTGCAAACCGACAAAACGCTCTTTTTTTTTTTTCCAGGGAAATGTCCAGATTCTTTTCATCCCTTGCAATCTCCCCTGATGAGAAACCTCCGCAAGGGCATTCCTCCTAATTTTCGAGCTGCCTGCCTGGATATTATCATTTATTCCTTTGTTTTTTCGATGGATAAAGGCAGGAAGCGAATTGGAAAATGAAGAAAGTTGAAAATGGAGTACATGTGTTGGAGGAAATGGCCGTAATTTATTGTCGGAAAGGACTCCGTCCACTTCTCATCTGGCTAAATAATCTAATTTGAAACCCCAGTGGTTCGTCCAGCACCCGTCTGCCCTCTGCCTTTCCTGCTCCACCCTGCCCAATAAATAATAATAAAATGTATTTCTTTTGCTGGACGCGAGAAGTGGAAAAAGAAACAAGGCTGCCATTTGTGACAATATTTTCCAATACGGCTCAAACCATTTCATTTAAAATTCTCAGTGTGAAAAACCATTTGGAATTTTTCGAAAACAAGCAATAACATTGAAATTTTACACTATTTTCAAATACGACCCGAATACATACTGGAAAAGAACACATAAATACATATCTATAAAACTCAGCCTTAATGGATAAATTTTTTCAAATGAAAACATCCCAAACATATAAATGAATATTTAACATAATTATTTAGTAAATAATGTCAATTAGTCAAGAATAAAACTGAAAATTAATTACAATTTTAAGTCATATTTTAATATCGAAATTCGCATAAACATTTACAATACAAATTAACTTTTTAATCTTAATTTTACGTGAAATGTAATATATATACTAGGTATGTATTTGTAATTTTCATGTTTTAAATAAATACATTTAATAAATCGTGAAGATTAAACAAATTTTTGAAGGATTTTCGGTTCGGAATCATGTAAAAAGATGAAATTACAGAGATTGTGAAGAAGGATCACCCTGTCAGGGTTGCACGGGAGCAGCGTGTAGGACCACAGATGAGCTCGGAGAAGGTTCAAGAAATGAATGCAAAAAAAATAACCTCAGGGGAAAAGTACAAATTTATAAGGGAAGCTGAAAATCAAAGAAAAACATGGAACGAGTTACGGAGGCTTCTTACGTTAGCTGAAATGACCCCAACGGTCAGTTGTGTTGGGGAAAAGGGGGAGGCTTCGTAAAAACGCCGAATGGGCTCGATCGATTCGAAACCTTTTGCTTAACTTCATTTCTGAATTGCGGTTTTCAATTCGAAGATCTTTTTCTTCTGCTCCTTTTCGTATCCTCCAATCGCCTTTTATGATTTTCGGTTTTTGCGTTTTGATTCCCTTGCCAAACCGAACCGTATCGGTCCTCGGACGTTATTTTTAAGGCGGAGCCTTCGCGAATGGACCTTCAACGTTCCAGCGCATCTTGGTCGAGTTAAAATCAGGTATTTTGCGAATACCGGGCCCGAAAACCGAAATTCGACAAAGAGCGTGGGGAAAATATTCCACGTCTGATCGGGGCGGCAGCAGGAGAGCCGAAGAAAACAGCGATGTTCGTGCTCCTCCTCAGAAATGTTTTTTTTGTTCCGGGTTTCAAACGGGACGAACCGGCAGCGTTCTCTTACTTCAACATGGGGGGGGTTTCCTATCCGGATCTTTGGGAAAGAAGTGGGAAAAATTATACCAGGGGTTAAACCCCGTCGTCCATTAAATGCATCTCTCCACGTCCATTTCTTATTTCGTCGGTTCAGACCCCTTCGGGAGCCGTTTCGAGTATGAACATCGGCGGCTTTTGCCCAATTCCCAAGATATTTTCCCCGCAGCGAGTTGGATACGGGAAAAATGGTGGTTTCACCGTGGAAACGTCATTCGGAAATGACAAACTGAACGTGCCGAAATATGACGATTTGGCCTGTCAAAATGGACTCACTTAATATTGATTTTGAAACGAAACCAGAATCGGTTCGAATCAAGAACAAAGTGATTAGTTGAAAAAGTGGCCGCTGCAGCAGCACCCGTCAGGAAAACGGATGGAAACGACAATTTCCCTTCCCTCTCCTCGCCTCCGCCGACGCTCTCATTGTTCCCGCACGCAGAGATAAAGAAAAATGGCGGGAAAAATTGTGAAAGAAAAAAAAAAACCACTACATTTCTGGATCCGAAGCGATCGACTCACTGTTTCCGGGTAAATGATCGCAGAGTTTCAAAATATGCAGTCATTAATTGTAACAAAGGCGGAAAGACAAACAGACTTCGATAAACAGACGAATATCGAACTTAAAATTAGATATTCACATGGAATAAGCAAAACACACACGAACAGTGTAAATATAGCCTGCAGTATTTGAAACTTAGTGCCACGACATTCTCCTGCCACGATCTCGTGAATACCAATTTACCGCGTCCATGATTCTCATTGTTTACTTTATAAATTCGGTTTTACAATTAAAATGACATACGAAGCGTTTTCTCCTTTCTGTCGCAGCTGCCCTCGGGTCCCTTTCCTCAAATTGCTTCTTGACTCTGCTTCGCTGCTGATGCAAAAGTCTGCCTTTTCCCCTGCTGCGGCCCTCCTGCCACGTACCCTTTCGTTATTGAGATTGCCTGTCACATACATAAAAGTTTGTCTTTGAGATTCTTCCTTCTTCTTTTTTTTTTTTTTTCCATCCATCGAACCATGGTGAAAAACTTCTGTCGTTCTTCCCGTCTACCTGAACGATCCCTTTTTTATTAAATATCAGCCTTTTTATTTTCCCTTACACTTTCGACTGTCAATTAATTTTGCAGCCGTATTTTACCGCCTTTCTTTCGCGGCTCCTTCAACCGCTAAAGATTAAACTAATTTATTTTCGATCTATTCTTTGTCAACGAGCCCCACATTAATCGAATATATTTTACTAAATTACGATTCTCGGTGCAACGATTTTCATCGTCAGCATGGCCTTTTTCAGCTTTCAGCCTGCTTAACTGCCTTTTCGGATAGCTCTTTCCCAACGTTTTACTCAGAAAATTATTATTCCGTAAAGTTAAACCTGCACCATAAAGGTAAATAATTTGTTTGACATGCCGTTTTTATAGTAAATTAATTATTCCACTGCCGCCATCTTAATTGCAAAGATGAGATCTTCTTTAGATGTTTCTGCTTCCACGACAGTTCTTATGGTTATGACAACCCTAACATGATCCGAACGGCAAGCCGAGAGAAGAAGTAACCTTTTTTTTTTTTTTTTTTTTTGCGCGACAGAGAAAGGAGAATTGTGTTTATAAAAGCTTTATTTAAGAATGTAGTGCTTAATCAGCTTTATTTCTTCTTGTTTTTCTTCCAAGTAATTTATCACTCCATTTTCAGATGCACTTTTCCCAGCGACGCTTTCGTTTCAGCTACGATATGCGAAATAAATTTTACTTCTTTTCCTTTCGTGATGTGCTTCCTTTTTCTTTTTTCTTCTCCTTTCGCTTCTGGAACTTTCAAAACAGATTCCGAGCTTTTACGAGAAATTTCCTGGCAATAAAATGTAAAAAAATTTATACTCGCAAAGAGCGGTCAGAAAGGAAAAAATTCTGCAAAGCCCTCGAGCGAATTGCGCCGTTATTGATATGAAAGGCGGAAGGCTTGGGGCAGAAACCGAACGCGAAAATGGAAAAATCCCTTGGAAAGACTTTGATATTCCGGTTTTTCCAATTCTCAAGATATTTTTCCCTTCCGGTTAGAGCTCTGCCGAACAGGGGCGTCGCACAATTTGCCTAAGCGAAAAAATCAAGGGGTTCGATTAATTATTGCCAACTATAACCCGAAAATCGAAAAGGCTTTTCCATTCCGAGCGTTTTCAAGTTTCGGAAGCAACACAGAAATAACTTTGCTCTCGGGATTTAATTTGGAATTTTTCAACCTCCCTTTACCTTCCCCGTTTGGATGAATTGTCAAAATTCGTCCACGACGCCTGATGGTCCAATCTTTCAACAATAGATTCAATTATTTTGTAGTGTTGACCGAAACGGACATGATTTATTGAAATTACATTTATCCGAGATTCCGTTTGTTTGCTGTAAACTTCTCCGACGATGAATTTTCCATCGAGGATTTAACCGAATGAACCCGCCGTGTCTCTCTTTCTCTTCTGTCGAATTCAACATCGTTTCCAGGACTTAACCGGACATGTATTTATTCGAGATAAATATGCTCCAAAATGAATTTGAACACTTCGCAGTCAAAGTTTCACAACTTAAATGTAGGCTTGACACAAAGAATGGGCGGAACTGCAATTATGCTCGGGATCAACCTCGGACAGACTCCTAAATCAAAAGTGTTTTTAAACTGCAAATCTTAAATACTATGTCGATAACGGTAACGGCTTAATTCGGCATCTCTTTTAGAGAGGATATAACGAAAAGAATAAGAATTTACGGTGTTTTGGTCAAGCATTTCCAATTAAAACGTACCAGGCAAAATTCTAATTCCAGGAGGTTTGCAACGAAAACGTGATTCCTGCAGAGAACTAATCCCTTTTACATGCTCGGAGACATTCTAGAGACAAAGACCAACAGAAGAGATAATCTGCGACGAGAGAGAATTGTATATTTTAACAGCATTTTACTTAGAAAAATACATGTCTCGGAGATTCATTTATTGCAAACCGAATTGGTAAAAATCATCTTTAAGAAGTGAAACATTGAATAATACAATCTCGAAGCTGGTGTCCGCACTTTGCGAGTGCATTTTTGACCAGTGCCTAAAGAGGAATTTCGATTTTCGTGCAGGGCTATTCTTCAAACTGATTATAAAAAAAAAATAAAAAACAAATAGTTGACTTCAGATTGCTAATTGCGGCAAGCTATTATGACTTTTGGAAAGTACCGGAAAATTTTTTTTGGAACATGCAGGAGACCAGTTTTCCGGATCCAAGAAAAATCCCTACGTGCATCTCTTTGTTGATTAGCTGTAAATCCCACTGCTTTCGACAAGCCTTAATAACCTCTTTAACGAGTTCCGAATTCCTTTGGTGACAGTTTATTTACGAAAATAATCGCTGGGTTGATCACAATCCAAAGGCATGTCTGCAAATCAAACTTTATACAAATTAATCTTTTTGCCTTTCGTTAAACATTAATGAAATACACACGAATACTTCCGACATAAGGTAAGCATCCTCTTTTCATACTCGAAAAAATTAACTAGGCTCAGTTTACTTATTTTCAAATCATGTCATTTCATAACCAGAACAAAAATCCTCAAGATCTAAATGCAAATTGTTATTGGCGGAATGAAAAACTGTTAAAAAAATTTCCGGATGTAACGACGACTTTATAAAGATGGAGCTTTCTAAAAAGCTCAAATATCTTCTAATTGCCAGAAGCTAATATATAGAAATACATATACAATAAAACGAATCGAGTTTATTGATATCGATTTTTCGAAAAATCAACGCATCCCAGCTTCGAAAAAGTTAAATTTTTTCATTCGGAACAAAAATTTCAATCCTGATAATGAGCTTGTTTTCAAACGAGGAGAATGTCGTGTATTAAATTAAACCTTATCCAGTTTTTGAAATAAGAGAATAAGTAACATAAATTAGGAATTTGTGCGTACGTGCGTACCTAGATAATCTTATTCCGGGCATGTTGTCTAGGCCGGTCATGTCAAACTCACGCCCGAATCCGGAACGCAGCGAGCCCTCCGGATCTTGCAATGATTAACCCAACACGCGGTCCCATTCTTCTTCGGTAAAATGTTTTAAGAGTTCCACCGTTGCTCGCTGCCATTCTTCTTCGCATGTCGCAACATTCCGGTGAGAATCACGCGTTCGGCTTCAAGTTTATCCAAAAGCTTTGCTGTGGCTCTCTTCTTCTCCAGGGCCAATCCTCTCGTTTACAGGCACGAATTCCCTGTTCGGTGGATGGCATTTAGCAAAACGCTGCATGTGACACCCCCCCCCCGTCCCCTCTTCGACGAAGTCAAAAAGTACACGATCACTCTTACTCTTTCGTTAATTAATTTACCAAAAATAAGGATCTAAAACTTAAACTTAAGGTCTCCATAGCGAAATTCATGTTAATAACTAGGTTAAAGATGTATAATCTGTATTATAATTTTACTGAGATAAAAAGATGCCAAAATATTAGTTCGCAATAGTATATATATATATTTACAGTTTTAATATTCATAAAATTATGACTTTTTATTAACTCCTTAATTCCGTTTTTCCACGTATTTTATAAACTTCAATTTCAGTCTCTAAAATTTATAGTCTAATGAAAATTTTTTTATTATACTTTATGGAGTAAAATTTACTTTTCGTCCTTCTTTATACATTAATAAAAACATATAATTTATGAAAATGTAACTGATAAATTCATTTATATAGGCACTGAAATTTGTATAAAGTATGCTAAATATGTAACGTAAATAGTTTTGAGAAAACAAGTAACACTTTAGAAATAGGGATTAAGACGTAAATCAACTTTATTCTGTAATTTAAGGTGAATATTATTAGTATTTTAAGATAAACATACAATATTTTAAGTTAGCCTTGCGAATAATGTAATCGTATTCATATATATGCATTTATATCCAAAACTGCAGCAAAATAAAACAGTGTAAATAAAGATTTAGATAAGGAAATATGTAACAATAAATAATTTTGCAAATGATGCTGAAATATTGAATGTCTTTCACTTGATAATTTTTAAATATAATATAATTAATTCATTTGTAAAAATACCTGAAATCCTACGTGCATCCAAATTGTGTCAATCGTCATTTTTACAACTTGTTTCATTCAATTTACAAATATTTTTTTTTTGTCTGTCTACATTATCTTATTTCAAGACTTCCATTAATTACTTGTCTTTATCTGGTAATTAATAAACATTAAATATGAGGCGAATATCTGTCACTCTCATGGAGAAAGCAACGAAAAACCTGATCCTTCAATTTGGGTTAGAGAAATTAACTATTCTTTCTTGTTTAGCAATAGTTAATCGATGGAGCTCCCATTCGCTAAAGGACTATCAGCAGTGTAACACTGGAGAAACGCGTGACAGTCTTGTTCTCCATTATCCAGGCACCATTCACGAAGCTGTTGCTCCCATTCAAAGAATTATTGTAAATGCAATCAATTCATATCTGTATAATTATGTAATTTATCGAAACTCACTGGAACAGACACCTTAAAACGTGTGATCTTTTAAATCATTTTCACGAAACTTTCAGTTATTTTATTTTAGTTTAAGCCAATAACTGTGCCATTCGAAGTTGATCCGTTAAGCAAGTGAAAAAAAAAAACCAAAATTAAAATCGCGAAGAAAAACTGGCAGAAAATTTCAAAAATCTTATTTCGATTGTAAAATTCATTACACGCCATTTACTGTATCTAGAAAAAAAAAATTGAAATCTAAGTTTTCATCTTCCAATAACCAAAAATTTAAATCTAAACCAGCGTCATAAAACTCATTTGTTGGGTTAATATAGTTGAATCGTTTAAAATTGACCCTATTTCCTAGATTTTTTGAATTTTTGGGGCCAATAACAGATATTCAACGTCATCCGCAGAAATTCTTTTCCGTAAAAAAAAATAAAATAAAATAAAATGTCGCTTCTTTAGAGAAATTGCGGATACTGCGCCAGATAAACAAAATATATATTTTTATTTAGCCTTTCCATAAAGTAACTGCATATATTTTCGTTTCATCAAACTTTTATCCTTTGCCTCAGTGAAAAAGATGACAATAGGTTTCATTATGAAAGAACCAAACGGAGAACATTACCAGGTACAAATGAAAATTGTGCATTTAGGTATCATTTTATTCGTACATAATCCCATAAAATGAACCCAAAACGAATAAGAAATCTTCAAACGCCAGTCGTGTAGAGAAACAATATAGAGAATGTATATGTAGTTCTTGTGGTGTTTCATCATTTTGAGCACTATACTTCGGAATACCGTTCGTAGAACTGAAACTGGCGTCTGTTAGTCTAATACACGTCGGATATTCTTTTGCAATGTGACCGTCAAAGTGAAAATATTCCTTTATTATGATCTTTCTTTACGAAAAAGATTTTTGTTTTGCGTAAAAAAATTGAAAAAAATAAAAAAATCCTAAATTACAATTTAATCGCTTTCGTTCAATATCCGATCGACCATATTAACTCTTCTTACGTGCATTATAAATTTACGTGACATTGCTTTTATACGAAACATCACATTGAAAAGTCAAGGCTGTAAGAATGGTTTTTAGATCGGATGGTGGAACCGTTGAAAGCAAGAGATCCGGGATTAAATAATTTTTCGCGGGGTAACTGAAAAATGGATAAATGCACTCGCATCAAAGCACACATTTTAAATTATCCAATAGACAAGGGAAAGGTGAAGAGAACGTACGAAAATTCGATTGTGCAAATGACCAAAACCGAACGTTATGATGAATTTAATTGCTTCGGGCCAATACTGGATTACTTACTCCGGTCCTAATTCAACATACAAGAAAAAGTGGAACGATTCTTTAGGTTATACTTTTAAGTCATCTTATTCTACGATGGCAGACATTCCAATTCTTGCAGCGAAAGAAAAAAATGCAGGTACAAAAAAAAAAAAAAAAAAAAAACCAACCAGCAAATTACCAAAATTGAGAATAATTTTTCGCAACTCCTCTTCTATCACATACGAGCACACATTGCAGCAAAAACATTAAATGAAGTTAATAAAGAGGTCTTTTCTTTTTTTTCCGTTTACCGACGAAAATGTGTGCCTGATCGCAAAGCGCATACGCCCTGTTCTTCATTCCTCATCTGAGCCAGCATATAAAAAGAGTGGTCGAAAGCTTTTCAACCCCCGACACTCTTCGCGAACCCCCGCGTTTAGTTGTCCAATAAAGCCTTCGATGCTCGAGGGGCATCGTTAAGAAGCGTTTGCATTAAAAAATTAAGATCAGATTAAATTTTTTTTTTCGAACTTGGCGAATTTTTAAAACGGGTAAAAATTAAAGTTATTTTTATGATCCGATGCGTATCGGGGATCGGGGCACGCAGAATGCGAGTTCCAGCGTACGTGTATTGGGAAGAGAAATGTAAATGTGGAAACGAGTTGACCGGACCGCTCCGTGGATGGAAAAGTAGCAAAAAAGTAGCTGTCTGATTTCTATTTTTTATGGCAGTTCAACCTAACCGCAAGTTTTCGTATGTTTTAAAACATAGAAAACAGAACGCGAGACATTTTTTTTTCTTTCTTTCTCCATCTCTTTCTCCGATTTTTACAATGGATTTACTTTCACTGATTCACTTTTAATAATTCATTGATTAATTAAGCGAAAGTGATCGCCAGGTCGTTGGCGTCTCGGGGGCCTCGTCAAATCCGGCTGCGGGTAAATCGGGGGCCTCCTTTTTTGGGGCCCGGTAGAAAGTCTTCTGCTTCTTCTTCACCCCCATGTAATTAACATCAACTTCGGATTCGTTTTCGCTTCGAAACCCGTTAAGCGAATTTTCCATTTGCTCGAGATTAATCGCCCGGGGACCTTTTCCTCGCCCCGAATCCCACTCGCCCAAAACCTGACTCGAGCTCGGGCTCCTGCCTCGTTCGCGTTATCGGGAGCGCGGAATCCGCCTTTTTTCCTTTCCGATCGCCGGGGCAAGCACCGAAACCGGTCCGGGAGACCTGGAAAAGGGAGGAAGGCAGAAAAGGAAAAAAAAAAAAAAAATATCCGAGGCGAAACAGCAAAGCAAACCTCTCGCCCCGTCCATTTCCGGTGCACCCTAACCCGGTGCGAACAACGCGATAAAAGAACTTGAATTTGATTCTCTCGCTTGTTGCGAAAGGCGCATGCCCGCATTTTCAGCAGTTTTAACCAGGTACGGTGGACAATTGGAGCGATTCGCAAAAACACTGCGGGGACGTTGGGTTCCGACTTTCTCATCGGCACTGCGTCCGCGTTCCGGAGCACTTGATTTATCTTGCGAGAGCTCTCGTTCGGACTCCAGTGAGGCACCACCGCGGATGACTTCAACGTTAGACAATCAAACGGAATTGACGACTCAGCGATTCAGAAAAATCCCTTTTTGCCTTTGAAAATTCCGAGACTGCGTTAAACCAGAGAATATAGCATGCATAGATAAGATACATCGGGAAAGTTACAAATAAGAAAAAAAGGGAAGCAGCAGACAATAAATTCCGACACTTTATGCCTTTTTTTACTGTGTTTTTTTTTTTAAAGTTAAGTTAATTTAAGTTATTCCCCGGGATAAAGGAATTAAATAAAAAACAAAAAGGAAAAAAAAAATTCCATTGACAAAGAAATCTTTCTTTAACGTCAGTGTAGAAAGAAACGTGATTTCACACTTGGAAATGATCGGTGAAGCATGGAAGTGCATTTAAAAGGTGAGGAAGGTGTAAATCGTTTGATCTCCGCTGCTGGCGGAGAGCTCCTCTTCTGGATCGAAAACGAAAATCCTCGTTTTTTGGGTGCGGCCGGAAAAATTTCAACCCAGTCAAAGCCGTTTCAAAACGAAAATAATCACTTTCCACCGGCAGCACCTTTCGCGCAGCGATCGGCCGCACTTGGAAGTTCGAAAATTTTTCAACCCGAAGCAAAGTCGAACTCGAGAAAGAAAGACGAGAATCGAGAAAATGTAAAAAAAAAAAAAAAAAATTCGACGGGGATCCGCACGCGGGGCCTCCGAAAACGGCTTCCCGAAGGTGCGAACCTCATTCTTCCGGATTCGCCGGACGCCTCCCGGTGCCCGACAACACCCGGACGCGGAGATCCACGCGCGAGACGGCTCGGAGGAAGGGAAAGGAAGAAAAGAGCCGCGGCTGAACGGAGGAGAAACCCTTCTGGCAACGAAACCGGGCCATCGAAATAGTCGAGACCCGATCGCGGGACGGGTCCCGCCAGATAAATCCAAATGGTGTTTAGCTTGGGCGCGGCAAACGGACGGAGAGCCCGGAGACCACCGGCGGACGCAGCTCCGGAACACAGGCCGCCCGGGCAAAAGTCTCGTCGCGTGCTCCGGATCGCGGAAGCGGAAAAGCGCACGGGGCGAGGCCCCCGGTGATTTCCGGACGCGGGATCGATGCCCGGACACTCCGGACGGTTCGAGCCCGGGTTGGGGTTCGCCCGATCGAAGAAAAAAAGGCCGGAAACGCCGAGGGACGCGACCGGATGCCAAAATTTCGGCTTCCGCCAGTCTCCGGCCGCCAACTTGGAACGGGTTTTTTTTTTTTTTTTTTTTTTTTACCTTTTCTGCGTTCGATTCCGAAGCATTTTTGCAAGAGAAACGCAGGATCCTCGACCGGAGCCGCTCGCAAGAAACACGTCGAATTTTTTTTTTTTTTTTTTCTTTTCTACATATCTCGAAAAAAGAAAAAGAGCCGGTTACTTTCTTCATCTTTTAGTATGGGGAGCAGAGGAGGTCAGAATGTGGACTCTGACACGCGAATGGAAAAGAGGATCGGAAAAAAAAAAAAAAAATTGAATGGGCCGAATAAATTGTAAAAGCTGGTTTTATTATATCCGCCAAGTTGTACACCGCCGTGGGGTTTTCATCATTCTTCGTGAATGACCGAAGTATTTCCTGTATAAGTAAACCGAGTCGACATCCTTGAGGACTTGCTTTCCAGTATAGTTTCGCTTTTTTTTTTTTTTTTTTTTTTTTTTTAGGTTTACCGGACCCGAATTGGCAATAAAATAATTTTTTCAATGGCACGGTAAAAACCTACACCTGCAGGTTAATGTTGGCACTGCAGCCAGTCGCTGCCTCGCAGGTACCACCGTGGGCAAAACGAAAATTCCTTCGGTACCTTCACAACGCTATTCCATTAATTACTCGCATTAATCCGCTTCGATCGGCATTCAAATATTTATAAAATACCTTAATTAAATTCCACCGGTGCGGCCGTCAGATCTTTCCATATATTAACATTAACTGTTTTTTTTTTTTTTATTTCTTTTTTTCTTAATAAAATTAAAACAATCAGTTAAATTCAGATGGAATTTTAAATGAATCTAAAATATTTTTCCCTTTTTAAAAAATGGAACACTTTTCCAGTAGTTTCCACGGGTGTAATCGACATTTTTAATGGAGCACGGGTCGACCGTTTTCAATGCCGAAATAATGCGTTGGTTCTTCATTCACGGCGCTGCTTCGGCCAAATGCATTAAAAATTCTTCGGGCATTTGAACAGTAGAATGCTCCAAGATGGACCGGCAACTGATGGAAATCGGATTTGTAATCGCGATTCGTTATGATGCATGTAAAATTTTAAAGAGGACCTGAAAAATTTTCAGTAACCCTTTCGGCTTCCATGCGCAATTCACCACCGATTTTTCCTCAAGCGTCGGATTTCGCCAAGTTTGACTTGTTTTAATTCGCGGCAAGTGTACACGCATGTGGACGTAACATTGGGGGCACGTTGGTTTTTCGTTGGGAACCTAAAAAATTGCGAAAAGGGAAAAGTCGCCTTGGTCCACGGGTCTCTCTGCTCGTTCACGCGCGACGTGAAAAAACGAATCCCATTTTGAAATGTCCCGCAAACTCTCTGTTTCTTTTACCGTGCCGATGATTACCATTATTTTTCAAGGTACCACCGTTTTTCACGAATGAAGGATCCCATTAAATAATTAACAGAATGTGGCTCTTTATAAAATTTGGTCATTCTCAAAACTGGTTCCGCTCCTCCGCCACAAGGATGAAAAGGTTAATTCTACAAACCTACATTTTAAATATTTTGTTTTGGAGCGTAAAAATATTTTAATTGTTTCCACAAAAAGGGTATTACGCATGTATTGTATACCGTTCTCACATATCCTAGTCAATCAGTGGGCTTCGGCATTGTTTCGAATGATCCGCAATCAAATTTAAATGTTTCGAGATGGACCCGGGTTATTTCCTATATTTCTGATGTTGTTGTCCGACCAACGATTTCTTCATTTTATTTTCGATCCTCACCGATGGAACGCATTTCCGAAAGCGAATTCTTACGCCGAAGAGAACGCACGTGTCAAACAGGTTCGTATCCGAAGAATTTAGCTATTTGTCAGCAGCAACATTTCGCCCAATTATTCGAATAATGTGTTTTTTTACGCGGTACCGAATTTTTTTTTCACTTTCTTTCGTTCATTTTCACTTTGGAAGCATTCGTAACCGCGATATTCCTCTCCCTTGCATATTAGCGGTAAGATAAAAATTTTTTACTATGTTACGGAGCGGGTCAAAGAAAATGAACCAACTTCAGATCGCATTCGGACGTTCCACGTTGCACGGGATCAAAACCTGACTTTAAAAGAGAAGCGAAAAATTTTCCTTCACACGCCGCGTAAAAATTTCCCCGCGAGGGTAAACCATGGATTGATTTTGGGTAAAAAGGTTTGAAGGAGCAATCGTGGCAGACAAAGGTACACAGGCAGAAAATTTATCCCGTTCGACAGGGGACCCGAGAATATCAAAGGTAAATGTTTTTGCTGAAAAACTGGCCAGGAGACGTTGATCCAACATCTCCGGCATCCCGTTAAAACGAGCGATTCTACACGATTTAGGTGAAACGGAAGAAATTCATAGCTTGAGAATTAGAATAGCACTGAATCTGTTGACAAATGGAGTGAAACTCACTCTTTTATGAGATCATTACAGATATGAAAACATCAGTGACTGATTGCATCCGTGCGAGCCTCGACCTGGGCTAGGTAAGTAATATAATCCCCGTAATACTAAGTTTACATCAAAATATCCATTGGCATGGAAGTGCACGGAGATGTTCTCCGAGTCACGGTCGAAATATTTTAGAAGTGGACTGAAGCATCGTTTGACACTGTGAGATATTACTACAATATTAATATAAATTGTAATGGAAAAAAAAATAGCTTTAATTGCCATAGTCGGATATGAACTACGGGGGTAAGTGAATCGTTTGGAAAAGTTCAGATTCTCATTTTCCACCAAGAAAGCTTTTCTTTTCGCACCGCTCAATTACACGGATCCTTTTCTGTTTACCCTTCCTCACAAACATTGGATCAAATGTGCGGCCGCGATTGGGATGTGGGAGAAAAAGCGTTTATTCATGTAAAAAAACCTTACGTTACCTGCAATTTGGTACGAATCGGCATGTTCGAAATTCATGAACGATCTTGCGCACGCGTAAACCGGAAGCGAACTGAATGGGACTTTCAGAAAAATCGCCCAAACGGAAATATCCAGTTCGACGCAAAGCGTCGGGCAAACAAGAAACATAACTGCAATTTCGGCAATGGACTTGAGCTAAGGGCGGTGCCGAGGAGCCGAAAAAAAAAATGGAAAAATAGTGAAAGAAGTGATTAGTTGGAAGAAGCAAAGGGAACGCAAATGCCGTAGATCCACGTACGTGGAGAACGAAGAGATCAGCTAATTTGACTGTAATTCGCGTTTAAAGCAACGAAGATGTGGAAGATCCCCTTTAAAAGCATCTTTCGCAATATTAATGGGATAAACCGAGGAATGGGTTTAAAGCATATAAGATAGATGGGGATTTTCCGAAATTTGAGCACGCAGATAAATCACTTAGTTAAATTTCTTCCATCTCAATAAAAGAACTGGAATCCGTCGAGAAAAATCTACGGAACATCATTCGGGAAATGGATGCAGAATCCATAATCAAATTTTGCGCCCAAATCAATGCGCGCTTCGATAAGAAACATGGGCTTTGCGGTCGTCGTCAGTCAAAAAAGTTCCTCACAATTATATCATAATAACATTTTATACGTATAATTTTACAATACCATAAATTACTTTTTTGGCAATTCAATAAATGGATCACAATTAACGCGAAATTATACTCTTCATCATCGCTGCAAAATGGAATTAACATATAATATGCATGAATTTATTTTGAATGCACTGAAAATTTTTCATCCTTACAATTTTTAATTGAAATTTCTTATAACGTTATTATGCTCATCCCACGGTAGTAATTATAGTGAACGTCAAAGAATACATTAGTACACAATGTAAAAAAAAAAAAAATTTCACTGCAAACAAAAATGAAATTTTGTTAATTTTTCTTTCCATCATTTATATTTTGTTGCTTATTTTAAACAACTGTAAAATGAAAATTCTAATTAATTATTGCGTAAGGTTACAATCGTAATGACGGCTTGAAAAAATTAAGTTTGCTTTTAGTTAGTTAATATATTAATAGTTAATTATATTAACTATTTGACTATCTATAATAATACTATACCTTTCTCCTAAAAAGAATAAAAATTTAAAGACAGATATGTTATTAGATCCATGCGTACAATGAACATACATTATGAAATTTATATATAGTGATGGTGTTCTATGAATTTAAGTTACTTTATTGGAAAGTAAATCATGAACAAATTTTTTGTTGGTGGTAATAAAAAAAATTAGATGTTAAAAATGTAATATAAATATTGAAAACTCAAATCTTTTCCAAGACGTACATGAATCATGAAGTTCCGTTATGCACGGTTTGAAATATGGAAACTGCAAAAATCTGCTGCATAGGTTCCAATAACTCGCACAATTTTCACGTACATTGCAATGTGCTCCCACTTTTCCCTGCGTAAAATGCTCGCAGCTCATCTGAACAGGGTACATCGCAAGAAGCTGATTAATTAAACCCTGGCAGAATACCTCGTTTAATATGTCACGTCGCCGCCATAGACCTTTGGAAAAAAGCAACAATATATTCTACCTAAATTTCAATAGTGCAACTCATATAATTTATTTTACGGCTCTTAATAATTGTTAAAGCCCATAAAAGTCTTTAGTTTTACCCGACTCTTTACGGTTTTCACGAAAATGGGCGAAGCCTTTTTTTTCACTTGTGATGGAGCTCCACATAAAATTTAACCAATCCGTTAGATGCGCCCTTCAACTATGAGGAAGCATAAATATAAAATTGATTCTTTTAGCAGCTTTATTCAACAGCCGTTCCAGATAACTTCGGCTGTAACAGTTTACGGTGAAAATTAACAGAAACAATTGCTTTTAATTCTTATGCTAATAAAAACGTATGAAAATACAAATGTGCAAATAACAATGTGCAATTACTACTGACTCTAAAGGATAGAAAAATGGTACCGCGATGGTTATTTATTGTATTACTCTCTTACTTTTCTTTTTTCTGATTTTCTACGACCCGGTTCCTCTTTTACCTTCCTAATGTTACTTTCATTTCATTCTTTTTTTCCCTGACTTTCAACCATAATTTTTTTCACATCCATACGAATTAATCAAAATCGATCACGTTTCTGTATGAATCCCATTCTAAAAGCGTGCCCTTCAGTTGTCCAAAACATAAAGCATTTTAATTATTAAATAATTGAACAAATTAAAGGAAAAAGGCACATGACCAATGAATGAAAACGAAATGTCGTTTAATTACATTTGCGACGTTTGAATCAAATATTTCTCTTACTAATTTTCAAAATTATGATCATTTTTCAGTAAAAGGAGCAATTATCATTTTTGGTCCCTTAATGTAAAATATTTAACGTCAAAAAAACTTTCTAAAATTTCATATTAAATCATATCTCATTTCATTTTTAATGTTCAATCCATGGACAGTTGATCATGCAACATGCTATTGTTTATCCACCTTGACTTAGAACGTTTTAGAGCGTTTTAATAAAATCCTCAATATTTAACTGACACACAATTGCGGATATATGTATGGGCAATAACGTAAAAGATAATTTTTTAAGAGCGAGAATGAAAAAACCATTCGCGTGAGTTCATTTTTTGGAGAATCAGACTGAAACAACGTGATTCCATCGCAATTGTAATACGATAAAATCTATTTGCTTAACTCGGGCAAATTATCCGCCTTGGATACTTGAACCATTGTTTAAATTTACATGTGGTTCAGTTGTCGAACTTGTCCACTAATAAAAGAGTAAGCCCAATATATTTTCGTTGTTATTATTTTAAATTACCAACAACAATGTAAAATACATTTGATGAGTTTTTCAGGAAGAAATCATTTCAAAAAATTCTTAATAACTTAAGGGATAGATGTTAAATAATTTACAGATTGTGACGATGGTATTACTTATAGTGAAAAATAGATGAAAGTTCTCCATGACATTTAATCTTAGATGAATAAGATGTATCGTCTCTCCTATTGTCATTTTTCTTTGTCTATCAAAAGTTAATATCGATTGTCTTTCGGCTGAAATTTAATTCTCTTTGCCATTTACAATCTACGGGATGTTCTTCTGTTTTATATTACAATTTGAAAATTAAAATGTTTAGCTAAAAAGGTTAATATTTTTTTGAATATTTCAGGCTTATCTTACTGCTTCTTTATTATTTAACCGAATGAATAATGTAAGATTAAAATTTGTGAGCTGCAACATCATATTCAATGCTCCTTTTGTCAAAATCTCTGATTACTATTTGTTATCAAATGTAAAACAAACAAATATGCAATAATTCATTAAAATTTACAACCTAATAGCTCAATTGAATTAAAACCTAAATGAAACTATGATAGATATTTGTAAATAAGGAATTGAGGAATCTTTCACAGTGGGTTAAAAAAAATTAATCAAATTCATATTTTTAGGGCATGAGATCGATAATAATTAAGATATCATTAGCTCAAAAATATGTAAATTTGATTAAATAAATGTATTATTTTTATACAAATATTTTTATTGATGAAAGAAACTATTTATAATGTTAATATCATGTAATAAAATCATATTTTATACTCTTTTAATTTCTAATAAAATACCTAGTTTCCTATTAATTGAGAAATAAATTACAAGTTACCGTTAAACCTTAACCATGGATTATACTTTGATCCATGACAAAAATAATTACGCCCGTAATAGAAAATACATATAAAGAAAATTACATGATCAATAATAAGAAAAAATTCATATGTGCATATGAATTTTTTCAGTTGATACTTAAATTCTAATTTATTCATCTTACACAGCTTATACAATTGAAATCAACGTTGCTTTGGAAATTTCAGTTTACTGCATATAAACTACTTTTCAGTCACACATATTTAATGACATATATTTTTAATAGAAATGAAATCGTAAGATTTTTCTGCTGGTAATGAGCAGTAATATATGTTCAGATTTCTTGACAATGTTTTTCTCAAAATGTATAAGATGAAGCATTCACATGCAATATTCAAAAAAGGAAATATCACGCGTTCGAAAATACGAATTATACCTTTTTTTTGTCAAAACGAACAATGTTTAAAATTCTATCCTAACTTATATTTAACTATATGATTATATACTCAGTTTCATTCAGAAAAGTGAGTGGATCTTATTGTTCCAATTTTTTCTGTTTTAAATATAGATTTGTGAATTATTCATTTTTAAGTTTTTTCGTTTACTTTTACCGCGGAGGGCAATGGGCAGAAAAGACTTTACTATTACCGTATATTTTTCGAATTTATTCGGTTTCCAACTATCAGCAATGCAAAAATTATCTTAAATAAGATGGAACAATCAAATATATATACTTATTCCTTCGCAGTAACGATCAAACTAATAACTATCGATGAATTTTGAAAAGTACATAAATAAATTGCATACCACTCGAGTCAGTCCATAAATCTTAATTTCCGTGTCCCGTCAGCTTGCTCCTTTGAACTTCTATTAACTAATCAATTACGAATGCTGCAAGTATTTAAAGGCAATCATTACGATAATTGAGCTTCTTCGTTAATCTACATGTTCAAGACGTAATTATGGGTTAATCCTGTCTCGATTGTCTGACAACGTGGTTCAACCTTTTCTTTGTGCCCCGATTGAACCACTGACTTTAATTATCATAATTTTCTTATGGATATATTAATCAGGTAAAAAATAGCGAGGGTTCTAATCCCTAAACAAGTTTTCAAAATGTTTTTATCGCTTTACTAATACCAAAGTATATTGAAATTTAATGGTCAACACGATCAATTATCCACTTCAAACATAACGCATGACAGACCTCATGCACTAAAAGACGAATGAATCAGTTTAATAAATCATTAATCATCTTAAATAATAACATCAAGGTGGATGGTCTAATAATTAAATGTCTTCCTCTTTCAATCGATGTGCGATCGTCAATTAATATCATTAAAACTAACATATTATATATCAAATGACAAAGTATAATATATTAACTAAAAAGCGAACTAAAATGTTGTATCCTTTATTTAGACGTTTAACACCAAATCCATTAATCGGCATATATAGATTAAGGTATAATTAATCTACGAAAAACGAAATATTACAAGTAAGCTTCAATTTTTCTCAAGCTTTAAGATACCTAAAATCAACACGAGTTTTTGATCTATATATTAAAAGTAAAAATTTTTGTTTAACACATTTA
The DNA here is from genome assembly GCA_028565995.1 of Ricinus marginatus. NCBI lineage: Eukaryota > Metazoa > Arthropoda > Insecta > Psocodea > Ricinidae > Ricinus > Ricinus marginatus. The sequence goes on along the minus strand of JAOWBB010000008.1, from coordinate 3,655,601 downwards.
TTCGAAGTCATTTTCCATTAAGAAGTTTATTTTTAATAGAAGATAAATCGCGTTCGTAATAAAAGTATTAAAGATGTTTTTTTATATCCACGTGCGAAATTTGTAAATAAAAATTTTTTAAATGTATATATTAAGGAAGACCGTAAACACTTAAGGATTAAAATATATTAGACGGACTTCTTTTCCTTAACATGCAAATCACACGTAAATACACTCTTAAATAAGTGTTAAAGTTTTCGCCTTCAGTCATTTCGATTAACTCGTAATAAATACAATTACGGCAAATGGTAATGATCTTCAGCTCATCCGCGCATACGGTTGTGAGATCTCGTTTGCAGGAAAATTTAATAAATACGTTCCTGCCCGGTCCTGTATTAAATTAAACCCGGTTTGTCTTTTGGTTCCCATACGCTTTTAGTCTCAGTGAAAGACACTGCGGTTGTAGTGCACACGCATGTGTACTCCTCGCCTGTAATATTTGGAGCTCGTGAGCCGAGAGCCCAAATAAAACAATTCAGAAAGTAACAGGTGCCATAAGAGAAAAAGAATAAAATTTTCCATTTTAAAAAAGAAAAATCCAAATGTGAATCTGACACTTTAACCCTAAATTCCCGTATCATAATTATGGTTATAGAATTGACCGGTATGTAACTTTCATTTGGAGGAGAATTAAATACCGGTTGATCCGGCTCCCTAACTCTAAGAAGACGCCCATCATCCAAAAGAATGTCAGAAAATGTATGGTCCGAATTCACACTCATGCGAATGTGTTATAAATGAAAATATGGCAAATTCTACGCGCACATTTACTTAATTTTTTTTGTAATAAATAATTTAAATTAGGAACGATCACCTTATAATTTAACCCAAAGTTTTTTTCTCTGATAATAATTTGCAAATTTTAACACACGTCCATGTTATAATTTCGATGAATTCTCCGTTATGTAAAAAATTCCTTTATGCAATTTTCATACAACCGAAAAATCTTTTTCCTTTCCTTTATCTGGACAAAAACGTTGTAAAATTGGTAATCTGTCTTTATGAAAAAAAAAAATATATATATATATATACATATATTCAAAAAAATCCACTTGATCGTTCTAAATTTTGAAAGCACCCAACAATTTACATCCCGACATGACGGGATTTGAATATCGTCAGAAATAACATACAAGAACTGCAAAAAAAAAAACTATGAAACGTCCAAGGGTGGTTTTATTTTCAGTTGAGCTAACTATAAATATAAATTCAGGCAATTGAATTTTAGCCTGTTGTTCGAAGCGGATTCGCCGATAAAATTCATGCCTAAATAGATTTACTTTGTTGCATTAGAAAGCGACCTGCAGATTGACTTTCCAAACAAAGCGCAATTTTCAAAATTCGTTTTCCGAAATTGAAATGTGAATGAAGGAGGAATTTTTACGCCAAAAAAAAAAAAAAAAAAAAATCTTCATATTATCTGAAATCTTCCATTTGAAACGAGAAACTTGTTATTACAGATCGTATTTGAAATACTTTCAATTGAATCGCACGTTGCCATTGTCGAGATAATAAAAGGCGTCTAATAATAATGAAGAAAGCCGAACCCGCAATAAAGTTTTTCTGTCGCCATCAAAAAATTTTTCGGGAACGAAACAAGGCCGATTTGAAAATTTTACGAACGGCCTTTTGAATGGGCCGCTATTCGCCTTTCCTTTTGCTTGTTCGGATTCCCTTTTAAAAAATTCGGACGAAATTTTTCCGGCCAAGATTGGAAACAGCAACGCGAAACGGAAGAAATTATCCCGTCGGACAGCTCGAAAATTCAGCTTTATTAATTTTTTTGCGGCAAATTCCCTTTGGACGAGAGAAAGAGGCGGCAAATTAAAAAAAAAAAAAGAAAATTTTAACCTTAAAATATAAAAATTTGTTCAGTTCGAAATATTTCCGAATCGTAGAAATTCGATTATTATTATAATGGGCCGACTGAAGAAAAATTAATAAAAATATAATAAAAAATTAATGATGTAGAATGCATGAAAAAAAACGAAGAAAGTGATAATACTGCAGACTGGTCACGTTGCGAGCATACCTCTCATTAACTTTTACTGACTCGAATGGTAACCAACCACTTGGTAGTGGGGATTTGCATGGAACTAGAGTTGTAGATCAGTTTTGGAAGTCTAAATGTGTGCTATAAAAGCTGCTACACTTGACATTGAACTTCACAATTAACTGAGGCATCTAGCAGTTTAGACGAAACCTTTTTTTTTTTTTTGAAAGAAAAGAAAAAGTTCGGAAAATGATTGCTAGAAATTCTGTTTGGTGTTTTAGTGCGTGCCTTTTAGTAGTAGCGAGTGCGTCTGTGACAAACCGAATCGATGACAATTTCAGTGACGTTCCAAGATCGTATCAGGAAAGTCCGAAGACGAACGAAGTCGAGGAGGAGTCCTCCTGGTGGTCCTTCCCGTCGAAGCAGATCAACATGATCCAAAGGATGTTGAACGATTGCTCCAGCGGTGATCCCTTCTCCGTGTGCCTCAAAGCGAAAGCAGTCACCTTCCTCGACCGCGTACTGAGAAAGGATAGCATCCAGATTATGGACGGACTGTCGCTGGTGGCCGACACGAACGTATCGAGAGCCCGTTCCGGAAGAGCCCTGACCGAGGAAGAGCTGGTCGCGAGCCTGCCGAGGGAGCTGGGAAAGAAGGAGGAGACCCTGGACGAGATGATCGTCGGAAAACTCTCCGAGTTTTTCCAGGGCCACAAAATACAGCTCGACTTTGCCGACGAAGGCTCCGAGGTGGCCGAACGTAAGTTTTTTCATTCCCTTTCCGCCGCGGGGCATCTCCGCATCCAATCTAAAACTGTTATAACATCGAATAATTCAAACCAAATCCAAAATTGCTTATTTAATTCTCCGCCGCGCATCTCGACCATAAATAAACGAGAGCATTTAGTTAAACACGGCGCTAACCTAACACATTACGCATCTTGAATATATAAAATGCATGGTCGTTGGATGCGAGGCAAAGCCCGTAACGACTAATCTCTCCGTAACAACACGATCTAATAACCCAACAAGGTTTCGTTAACAATTTAATAATTGCATCAGGCACCCCGGTAACCAGGCAATGATCCTGTTGTTCGGAGGCTGTGCACCTCTTGCAATCGATCCGCAAATCCTTTCCGGACGTGAAAAGCTTTAATTTTTCCGTAATCATCTCGAGGGACGAATTTTCCTCCAGCGACGGTCCATCGACGTGCAAGTCCTTCTCCCGCACCAGACATCCTCCTCGCCCGACCCCTAAGAAACGTAAATCAAAAATGCAAATTTCAGAATAATAATTAATACATTATCGGGAAAATTGAAATGATGATTAACAGTAAATGAGCACTCTTTTAGATACGATCCTGAAGAAAAAAAAAACCGTGAAACCATTAAAGTTTTCACTTAATAAACGTTAAATGAACGGTTTACGATCGAATTATATGCTAAATCACGATCGAATAATCCACTAATTATTTCTAGGGACTTCGACATTGCAAAACCCGTTGATGTGGCTCACACTTTTTGCCGTCTTCGGCAAAGCTAATAAATAATATAATTTCTGGCCACTTATATGGTCGAAGATTGATTCGCCATCGGGTGAAGTTACAGCAAAATAATTGTCCGCCCGAGCAGTTTTTTTTTTTTTTTTTTTTTTTTTTTTTTTTTATTGAATTATAAAATAATCCAATTTGGAGCGGACGGAAATGGTCTTCGGCAGGTAGAAAAGCCTCCGTGTTCGTTTTCGTTTATTCCCCGCGTGTGGGACCAGTTTTTAGCAACAATTTGAAGTTCATCAATTGCTCCCCGTTGCGGTTTGGCTCGGCCCTACTTAACTAATAATTAGCCAACCCAGTTCGAAAACGGGTTTTTCACGACGATAAATACTGTATGTTGAACTTAATTTTTCGACAGTCTCATTACCAGAGAATAGCCTCGAAATTGCGCACACACACCCCTCCCCGTAGGGTGGGGGAGGGGGAGAATAAATAAATTTCTGCCTCGGCTGATACACCTTTAAATCGGATTCCGGTTTTTTTTTTTTTTTTTTTGTATCTGGAACTTTATGTTGCGCGCATTCCAAAATAATTCGGCGACACTTCTCTCTTTTATTAACTTTCATCAACTTTGATTTTCAGCCAGGAAAAAGGCGAAAAAAATATTTCCATTCTTCATGATGGCCGCGTACATGGCCAGCATGTGGTATGCTGTCACGTTGAAAGGCATCGCCGCGATCGCAGCTAAGGCCTTGCTCATCGGCAAAATAGCTCTCGTTATATCCGCAATCATCGGATTGAAGAAACTCTCTCATCATCACCATGGAGGAGATCACTGATCATAAATCCACGAGCTGTTTTCTTTTGCCCCACTCAAGTGATACGTACAATTTAAATTTTAGAGTAAGTAGACTTAAAAAAAAAAAAAAAGGCAACTTTTAGCTTCTCGTATTCACTTTTCACAGTCGATAGCTCTTCCCTTCAACTTCACGTAGTCCTTTAATTCGCTTTTTGATATATTTTATCTGAATCGCACCCAATAATATATCTTTATGTAATTAACTAATATACTGCTCCAATTTCAACCGCCAAAACCTATACGAAGCATTCAAACTAATATTAGGACTGTAATTAACCCATTCCTGTCCTGTTTCCCACCAATTGCATGGTTTCGAGGCACTATTCGCTGGTGACTGAAACATTAGCTGACGCGCTGAAATCGCACGTATCTCTTCACTCTTCAGAGCTGATTTAATGTTACTTTGGAGACACTTGAGTAGTATAGTTTATGCAAAAGAAAACAGCTCTAGGTTTAAGGTCTCTTCTGCTTTTGGCAGATTAAGAGGGATTCAGTCGATGAAAATGAAATTTTTTTTTTGTTTTTTGATTTAACGCGGAATATTTTTTCGCAACTTTCTTGTGCCGTAATCTCGTTTAGAATCAGCGAAAGGCTTCAATTCGCTTTCGTTTCAGGATGTCTTCGCAAGGTAGCCGCAGCCGCCCTTCTTCAAACAAAAATGCAAAAAAATAAAAAAACCTGACTTATTCCCGGTGACTATTGATGATCCATTCAAATTATTTCTTTCTTTTTTCTTTGCAGCGAGAGGAAAAGAAAAGAAAATCATGCCTTACATCTTCATGGCAGGACTTTGGGGTGCCTCCCATATGGCAATGGCGTTGAAAGCCTTAGCATTGGTTGCTCTTAAAGCCTTGCTCACTGCCAAAGTCGCCTTTGTCATAATACTCGTCATTGCCCTTAAAAAACTTTTCAGTCATCATCACGCCCATCACACATATGAAGTAGTCACCGCTGATCATCATCACGACGATCATCACGACAGAATGTTCAATACCGACAATTACGGTGCCCAACTGGCTTACAGAGCACACGTTAACAGATCATAAAACGTAATAGAACAAGCAACGCCTATGACGGAAAGATGAGAGACGACAGGACGAACGTAGACGTATATTTTTATGCGGCAATTATTATTATTATTTTTTTTTTTGAAAAAAAAATATGCTAACATACCAAAGATAGACATAACTACTGAGAAATATTTATTTTGCTCTTGGTGACTCTGAAGTGGGACGAACGGAAACTGAAAATGAAAAAGACAATTACACTAAAGCATTTCTTTTAGGCAGATGACAATAAACGAACTGGAAGAAAAGACAAATTTTATGATGAAATAAACAAGGAAAAAAAAGGAAACTAGTCAAGACTAAAAAGGACAACTGACTGACTGAATCTGCATGACATAACAGACTTAAGACACTGATTCATGAGACGACGGGGCTATTTGATTATTTTTCCGTTATATATCTAATATCGAATGGGAGGTGATATTTGATCATTAATTATTTATTTTACACATAATATTTTGTCGAACGCCTTACAAACGGCAAATTCCGTGCCAGTTACAATAGCACAAACGCAGATTTAACATGCTCATTAATTTATTTTTGTATTCAATTTATACCTAATGAGTATTTCGTGATGATATTTATTCTTTTATTTATTCATTTTATATTAATAAATTATTGTTATTCGTTAAAAATAAAGGAATTTAATTTTTTTTTAATATAATCTTCGCCTTTTTTAACAATAAGCCAAAGGAAAAAGAACATTTTAAGATTTGCAGCGCTCGCAGTGGTGAAAATCAGAAGCAGCACGAAACAAAACCTCCGCGATTTTGATTTTTTTTTTTCAATTTTCCTTCCACGTCCTCCCGTTAATCGGGGCCTCAGAAATTACTTGCTTCGATCTTCCAATTTTTTTTTTTTTGGCTTATTACCTTTCCCAAATAATATGAAAGAGAGAAGAATTCGAAATTAATTTATAATTTAGGTAAGCAAACACCAGCAAATATTCTGCGCGTGCCAAAAGGAAAAATTACGATTTTTAATTAAATTCAAAGGATAAGTAAAATGCGAAATCAGCTTCAAGAAGCAGAGAATTAATTTCTAAAATAATTGTTAATTGATCCTTAATGATCCTCGTCGTGATAAACTTCGGAAAGAACTGCCATAAATATTTGTGAAAACTTTATGACCAAATTCTTCCACTTCGCCTTTGATTGCAAATACAACGACCAATGATACAAATTAGTAAATATATCTTGTAATTGCATTTTTATTTTGAACACACACATACATGCACGCACCCTAATAATATTATTAGGGTGTCCGCATTCAAAAACCAGCCCTTCCCATAACCTCAACTTTACTCTGTATCACATTTTGATCAATAATTTTCTCTTTTCTAAATAAAAGCAGATTAAATATTTAATCATAAAAAAGACAGGTGAGTGGCACGGTAGAGTATGATCTAATAAGGAAACGAAGCAAATAAACTCCGTGTAATTTAATTCGGATTTAAAACTCGGGGCATTATTTCGTTTCCCATTTTACTGTCCGAAATTTCGTCTTTTAAATTTCTCGCGTGCTTTCACTGGCGCAAATCAGTCACGATCTTAATTGAGTCCCCGAATGTTTTTGCTCTCGATACTCGCCAACTGTGACCCGCCGTTTTTTCCAGCATTATGGACTTTTCCTCGGGCTAATCAACGACGCCCGATTCGAAGCAAGAATTTTACTTTTTAACATTTTACAAGATGCTAAATGTGGAGAGACAACGTCGCATACACGTATATTTGCGCATAGATGATAATTATCTGCTACCATTAAATTTGAGTTTGTACTCGGATGTGATGGCAAATCTCCTTCAGATAAGGGCCGATTAACGAAATAGCGCATTAACGCAAGTTGCCTTATGAAGTAGAAGTTGAACTTGATTCTTGGACAGGTTAAGATCAACTGCGGGGCAAAATAATTTTTCTAGATCAATGAAAAAGTCCTAAAAATCCAGCTCAACTTTCGTTCTTACTTCATGATCCACCTGAATGAATCAGGTCTCACAAATTTTTACTGCAATTATTTTTTTTTTATTTTATTAATTCAAGAAAACAGGTATGCAAAACTTGAACTTGATTATAAAAATTCTGACCGTGTTGCTTACTTTTATGCGTGAGTTAACGACGAGGAAAGGTGAAAGGTTGCTCTTTTTTCAACTGGTTTTCTAGCCTGTTCTGTTCAGGAAGTCCCAATTTATGGATTTCAGTTTCATATCCATTATCCCTCATACTCCTTATATTTCATATTTTCTTTAAGAGATTGTATCAGAACTGAAGGATGTTAAGGTATATTTTTAGTTTCTTTTCTCTTTGTCCTATTCGTTTAATAAAATATCTGAATTCCAAACACTGTAGTCTTTCACTTATAATATTGATCTTCCAAAGAAATGAAAGCACCAAAGGTTTTCTTTTTTTTTCCTTTGCTAAATATTATAAAATAAAAAAATATTTTCAATTCTTATTACATTTACTGCGTTATCAATCCTGATTTTTTAATAAAATCATTTTATCTTCATAAATTAATTCAGAATTTGTACGTATATTATGTATGTCATTAAAACTGGAATATGAATGATCTGTTAACATTATATTATTACTAATTATATCTTTATGATTTATTACAGCATATGATAGAGCTTAAATTTGACTTTAAAATTTTTTCAATATGAAAGACTGAAATTTTGCATTATAATGTAATGGCTAATTTTAATATGAAAAGATAATAGACCTTATTATTAACCTTATCGTTCGGTGATGGCCTTTTATTAAATTGTTTTACAAATGTACAGAAAAATAAATGCGATTATATGTATCCGTTAATCGAAATTTCCAAGTCTAAAACATATTTCAAATGTTTCCATTAAGTGATATATATTTACAGTTATTTATATTTTCTTTCTTTATAATCACATTCATACTTTCCACCGTCATCAAAAGACTAAATCATTCTTTTTTGTCATAGCATACATATATATAAAATTCTGTCGCGCTAAAAAGCTTCTAAAATATTTTCTCGGAGGAAGCGAGAAGCATAAAGGCAAACAGAAAAAATATGATCTTCGGCATGTTTCCTGTCGGAAAAGCAGGACAGAAAAAACATCTAAAAAGATTTTAAAAAGTTTTTTGACAATGAAAACTGATGGAAAATGTTTGGGAGCTGTGACATTTTGAAAAACAACTCCGTCAGAATGAAATGCAAATGGAAATTGTAAAATTGAAAATCTCTTGTAAAAATTAATCTTCAAGAATGTATGTGACTCTTTCCTTGACGTTTTGTCACATAAATTGTTAACTTTTTGAATTCATTTAAATTGTATCTCCGAGCTTTCTTTTCCAACTTTTTTTGCTTTAGCTCCCTTTTTTCCCCTTTATGATAAAAACTCACATTTCCTTCGCCATCTTCCAATGGATGCATCCCTTTTTTTCTCCCTTCATTCGCCGATACTGACGAATTCGAAACTTCATCCCACGTGGATTAAAATATTTTATTTAAATGGGAAAATTTGGCACATTTATTTCCAAATCGACGTTGATTAACGTTTACATTAACTGTGGGTACATTTTTGCTTAAGGGTTTTTTTTTCCTATTATTTTTAAAAGAAAGATGTTTTCCACCTCTGCACGTTCAAGAAGTAAAGCGTAATGATCGCCCTTCCGAGCGAATCAACTCTGAAAACGGAATGGAAAAAAATAATGGGATTCAAATGGAAAGGAAAGAGAAAAAAGATAAATGAAATTGGAAAAGGAATTTTCCTATAGGACGATGAATTAGGAATTAATAATTCAGTAATTACTTTGGATTGTGACCACAACAGCGGCGACCCTACTATCTCTCTGTCCTAACCAATCTGAGGCGAATATTTGTTTTAACAAATTCCTTTTTTTCGTTTTCTTACCATTTCTCTCCTTTCCCTTAGAAATTTAAAACATTTTTATTTCATGCCAGTTATCTTTTTCTGCTGGAAAATTTGTCTCCCCCTCTTTGCTTTAAATGACGTTGAATTAAAAATAAAAACATCTATATCCAAACTTTATTGAACAATGATCAACGGAAAGGAAGAAAACTGAATTATCAAGAACAACAAAATCGCTCTGATATTTACGTCATTAACATTATTCTTTTTGAAAGAAAGAAAACTGAAAATTTATAACCTATTTTCACCGTCTAAAAATAAAAACCAAACGAACTTTGAAAATTCCAGCCAAATTTTTAGTTTTATTTATGTAAACGCGTGCAGAATCTTAGTGCATCTATATTATTACTCATTACTATCTGGATTGAAGCGTATTCTTCAATTTCATGATTTTAAATTAATTTTGCTACTGTAATCAACTAAGGTTTAGTGAAATAACTCATGAATCTTCAATATGGGAGAGCTTTGCGTGAAGGACATTTAAAAAATTCGAATTAACCCTTAAAACTTCGAATTAACCCGAAATAACTTCCCTTAAAAAATTTTGAAGTAAATTTTTAATATTATTTTATTTTTTCATAAGATCGATTGGAAAATAAGAAACACAAACAATTTACATATTAATTTCACATTGTCTTCTCGTATAAAATTAGCTCTTTAACTGGTTGCTTTCTACTTTTCTGTTTAAACCAGAAACAGAATAATTTCAGCAAAATCTTTTTCTTCTAATATTAAAAATGTACATTAAACCTTTATTATTACATTTTCCTTTCTTTTTAAAAACTTATTTTACGTAAAATAAAAATCACTAATGAAAAAATCCAAGGTTAATTATTCAAGACATTATGAATAAGATGAATTTAGCAAGAATAAAGTTCCTTATCCGTTATTGTTATCAAGTTTCTTTATAGTTATATTTATACCTTTGAAATATGTTAACGGATTTAAAAAAATCATTAAACCATCAATAAATGCTATATTTTAGAAATAAAATGTGGCTTATCTCGTTTTTCTTCAAGTTAGTCAACTCAACAGTGTCAATAGACTTTGATTTTACGCTTTTAAACGACAGCAAACAATTGACCAAAAGTTTACAATGATTTGACGTGTCTTGTTAGCAGTCTTATACGGCACGGCATGAAATTTAAAAGGTTATAATATAATTACACAGTTGTTTTATTAACGATCATTTGAAAAATTCTTACACAATAGTTGCTTCATCTTCTCAAATGGCTTCCAATATGAAGCACAACAAATACATAGTAGCTTTTATATGGCTGGTTACCTTTAATCTCGTTATGGGATTTTATTTACCGGGATTAGCACCTGTAAATTACTGTGCAGAAGGAGAAGATAAATCTGATGGATGCAAGGTATGCACCGTCTGAAACTCAAATTCAATTACCACATGAGTAATATTCTTTTGCCCTGTTACTAAAAAAGAATTATTACTTCTTTTCGCATTGTATAATAAATGCAATAATGTTTATACGGCAAAATGATGAAATGATTATATAATAATAACCTCTTATTAGGTTTTCATTGTTTATACTTTCAATATGAAGATCATATTCATTTTTGACTGTTTAGGATTATAAATTTAATAGCAATTACTCCACCTATGTAAATTGTTTTTATAAATTTTTTTATGTTGCTTTTTAAATTATGCCATTAATTTTATTAAATCTATACATGGATCTTTTCTTTTAAAAGAAAGGACTCTTGTGAAGAAGTTGGAAATTCTTTTTAACTCCATAATGCCATTATTATGAAACATCCTACTTCACACTAATGAAAGTTAATGAAATTGGTCAGCTTATTAATTTATAATTTTGGCTTTCTTTACAGTCTGACATTCCATTATTTGTAAATAGATTGAATACAGAGCAGTCTGTTCTGCCTTTTGATTATAATCAGTAAGTGCTTTAATATTTTATTCTTTAAAAATATTATCTTTTGTATTATGAAAAAATACTTTTATTGGAAGTTGAGTTTTTGATAACTTTTGCTATCATGATAACGAATTCAGGCTATTTCTAGAACATTTTTATTAAATATATAAAGATTATTTTATTCCATGCTATCCTTGTAAGTAAATTTAACTTTTATTTGTTTTTTTCAGTTTTGATTTTTGTATAGCAGATGATTACAATAAAGCTCCTGTTGAAAATTTAGGACAGGTGCTCTTTGGAGAAAGAATACATCCATCACCATATAAAATAAAATTTCTTAAGGATGAGAATTGTGCTCTTGCCTGTGAAAAAGAATACAAACATGGCAATAAAACACAATTAGAAAAATTATCCTTTTTAAAGCAAGGCATTAGTCTTAACTATCAACATCACTGGATTGTAGGTGAGATTAGTTTTAGAAATAATTAAACAAATACATTTGGCCCTTATAAAAAGTCTTAAGGCAAAATATTGATTTAAAATTTGATAAAATTTGATTTAAGCAGAGTTATAAAAGTTCAGTTTTATAAAAATAAATATAGATGTTTTCAGTACTTTGAACCCCATTAGTCCCATCAAAATATGAGGAGGGAGTCAGGTTTTTTTTTAAAGTAAATTTACATTTGCTTGTAAAACATTGCAAATTTCCTTATAGAGAAAAATAATTTTGCATTTTATATAAATATTTGATTTAAAATTTTCTAGATAACATGCCTGTTACTTGGTGCTACAGCACAGCTGGAGGGTTAAAATATTGTAATACAGGATTTCCCATGGGATGCTATGTTGGAAAAGATCACACTTCTCATGAATGCTTTGTTAATGTAAGATTTTATTGTTAACTTTAATTAAGTATTTCATTTATGAAACAGGTATAGGCAGTTCAGTAGTTTTTAGGAAAATAGACAAAATAGACATAATAACCTTATCAATGACATCTTGGAAAAACATTTTTTTTCAGCCTGTTCTCAGTCGCCTCGGGGTGTGGCATCCCTAATGAATTCTGCTTCGATTTCTTTCCATTCTTTCCTATTTTTAGTTGTCCTCGTCCTTATTGTTCCTGTTTGTTGTATTATATTGTCTTCTCATCTTCGATGGCTCTCCCTCTTAGCCTTAGCGCGTCTTTGGGGTACCATGATGTGACTGTCGTGGTCCATCTGTTGTCTGTCGCTGTGCCCTGCCCATTGCCATTTTAGTTTCCTAATCTTGTGGATAAAGAGCTTATCCGCCTGGATAGAAGACCTACCTGGATTTTCTCGCGTATCCACTCTGTTTTCAGTCTCTTCTCATCATCCCTAACATATTTACGTTCCATAGCTCTTTGCACGACCTAGTTTCTTGATGATTTCGTTCTTAAATGTCTAGGTCTGAATTGTGTAGGTCATGACTGGTGGGACGCATTAATCGAAGTCTCCTTTAGCGAGAGTGGCATCTTTGATCTGAATATCGTGGCGTTTTTTCGGTATTTTCTCCAAGCTAACTGGATTCTTTTGTTGATCTCCAGTAGAAGAGACATCGATATGTGTATTAGTTAGCCCAGGTATGTGTATTCTTTCACCGCTTCTAATGTCGCGCCGTCAACAGTGTTGTTTCTTTTCTCTACCAGTTCGTTGAACATGACTCGTTTTTGTCAGGTTCATCTTGAGACCTACTTTGTTGCCGACTATGTTTAATTCTTTGATTTGTTGTTGTAGTTCTTCGGGACACTGCTATTAGGACAATTTAGAACAATGCCATGGGCGAGTCATAGATGTTTGAGGTGTTCTCCATCTATCCTTAGAATCTTCTTGCTCCACTCTAAGTTTCGGAAACTTCTTCGAGTGTCGCCGTGAAGAGTTTTGGTGATATCGCATCTCCCTGTCGTATGCCTCTGTTGATCTGGAATTCGGGGTCCTTTGATAGATCAGCACTTTTGCTTTGGGCTCTGTATATGTAGTCAGAGTTTTCACATATGGACCTCCCACTCCTTGCTTGATTAGTGCATTTATTATTGTTTCGTAATGAAAAATATAAAATACCTTAATTATTCGGAATAATTTATGGAATTAATTTTTATCTTAATCAAGAATGGAATTTATTTTGAACTTCCTCAAATGAGAAATTATTTGAAAATTGAATCAATTAAACAAATTACAATCTGTTAGGCCATTAAAACAACTATTTTTGAAAAAACATGAATTTCTTATATATTTTTTAAAAATGTAACATTTAAAATATCTGCTTTCTTGATAGAATTGTTTTTTATGGCTTTTATAGGCAGCTTACAAGGACTTGGATACTTATTACATATTTAATCATGTAGATTTGGTCATCAGTTATCATAGCGGAGAAAAGGAAGATTGGGGTAGTTCATTAAAAAATAAAGGTGGTCGTATTATATGTAAGTGTAATTTCTTTTTATTCGCTTTATAAAATGTAATATTTATTGGTTTTTCCATGAATGTAAATTAAACTACAATTATTCTTTATTATGCTTTCTTTTTAAGCCATAAAAGTAACCCCTCGCAGCATTCGACATAAGGATGTAAATCATTTGGACTGCTCTCTCAGTGCCGAGCCACTTTCTTTTCATGATCAGAATCCAAAAAAGAATGAAGTCCTACGCATCATATATACTTATAATATAACTTTTGAGGTAAAATTAAAAGCCAGGGACTTCAAATTTTTTTTTATTTTTCTCATTGTTTGCATATAACTTAACAAATAATTTATTTTAAAAATGTCTGAACGAAAAAAATTTTGGGGGCTGAAAATAAATTGGAATATAAAATTTAAATTATTTTACTTGTATAAATTATAAAATCGTATGTTTATGCAGTCTAAAATCAATAATTAAAATCACTAAATATTAAGATATAAAACAAATTAATAATAGGTAAATTAATAAATATTATTAATAATAATTTAATAATTAAAATTCTCTTATATTTAATATATACAAGAATTTTCATATTACCGCAGAAATAATTATTTTGAAGAATTTTTTTTTAGGAAAACGATCAAGTGAAGTGGTCTTCACGATGGGATTATATATTGGAAACAATGCCACATACCAATATTCAATGGTTCAGCATTTTAAATTCATTGGTGATTGTCTTATTCTTGTCTGGAATGGTGGCTATGATTATGTTAAGAACATTACACAAAGATATCTCTCGCTACAACCAAATTGATTCTGGAGAAGATGCGCAGGAAGAATTCGGCTGGAAATTGGTCCATGGTGATGTTTTTAGACCTCCTAGGAAAGGAATGCTTCTATCCGTATTTCTCGGTTCTGGCACCCAAGTATTTTGTATGACTCTAGTAACATTAGGTTAGTAGCATTAATTTTATATATTTTACAAAGATAAAATCTACTTTATTTAATTATTATTAATTTTTATTTAATTCCTGGATGTGTTCAGGTTTTGCTTGCCTTGGATTTTTATCACCAGCAAACAGAGGTGCTCTCATGACTTGCGCACTAATACTCTACGTATGTTTGGGGACTCCAGCTGGGTATGTTTCTGCTCGAATATATAAAAGTTTCGGTGGATATAAATGGAAGTCAAATGTTCTTCTTACGTCGATGCTCGCTCCCGGGTATGATTTAAACCATGAATCTCTTATTTTCTATATATAAGAATTAAAAAATTGTTCTAATTTAATTTTATTTAAATTCGCAGTATCGTATTTTGTTTGTTTTTCATCATGAATCTGGTGTTATGGGGAGAGGGAAGTTCTGCTGCAGTTCCATTTACAACACTTTTAGCTCTATTATCCCTATGGTTGGGTATCTCAGTGCCTCTAACATTCATTGGAGCATATTTTGGATTTAGAAAAAGGGTAAAAACTTTGAAAATGATTGTTCATAATAATTTGATTATTGTATATAAAGTTGTTTTGTGAAAGTATTATTTTTATTTCTGAATTTTTTCATTTAGCCTATTGAGCATCCGGTTCGAACCAATCAGATTCCGCGACAAATACCTGAGCAAAGCATATATACGCAACCTATACCTGGTGTTATAATGGGCGGGGTTTTGCCCTTCGGATGTATATTCATTCAACTGTTCTTCATTTTAAATTCTCTATGGTAAGTCAAAGCATTTATTTTATGTTGATTAATAATGATTAAAAAATAATACTTCATAAAACGTTTAATCTCGGCAATTGAAGTCAACATTGAATGAAAGAAGAAATTATTATTTGAATAACACTAAGTGAAATAAGTTTTTAATTATTTTCATTTTTAATTATTGGTGAAACCAGTTTTATTGTTCTTTAAAAGAAAAATATGGGTCACAAATCAAATACTATTTTTACTTATATTAATAATACAAATTAACTTAAAAAATTTTTTTTCTCTACATGTAAAATGTTAAAAGAAATTTCTTGTCTATAGTGTGAGGAATTTTGATAATTATGTTGACTGTTTCTTCCAGGGCAAATCAAATGTATTATATGTTTGGATTTTTATTTCTTGTATATTTAATATTGGTTATAACATGTTCAGAAACTACAATTCTTTTGTGCTATTTTCATCTTTGTGCAGAAGTGAGTATATCTCATACATGAAAGTCATTATCTAGAATGTAAAATTTACATATATAACAAATAAAATATATATATATTTTAAAAATTATACATAAAAATTATATACATATATATATATATGACATTGAAGTTTTTAAAAAATGACAAATCTATATTCGTAAAAAATAAGTACATTTTTTTATCATTTGAAATAAAATTAATTTTTGAAAATGCCCTTAAAAAAGCACTTTTATCCGCTCTCTTTTTAAACTATAAAAATGTCTCAGCTAAAACTTTTTTAAATTTCAGGATTACCATTGGTGGTGGCGAAGTTTTCTAACTAGTGGTTTCACGGCATT
This sequence comes from Ricinus marginatus, assembly GCA_028565995.1. Classification (NCBI taxonomy): domain Eukaryota; kingdom Metazoa; phylum Arthropoda; class Insecta; order Psocodea; family Ricinidae; genus Ricinus; species Ricinus marginatus. The sequence goes on along the minus strand of JAOWBB010000008.1, from coordinate 3,639,420 downwards.
TTATTTATTTGTATATTGCATTCATTATTTTATTACCAAATTGAATATCGAAGGTGCGGCCTCAACTTTTCTTTATTTTGGTTATACTTTAATAATGGTATTTTTGTTTTTCTTGCTCACTGGTAAGTGAATTTTTTTTTATTTGACGTAAATTATTTCGATTCAACTTTCATATTTTTTAGTTTCATTTTAAAAATATGTTGTTTAAATAAATAATTTGAGGTCTTGGAAAAAAATATTTTATATTAAGAATATAATTTGGTGACATATCATCATTCTTTTGCTTTTTTTCCCTATTAAGTATAGCACTTCTTACGTTAAAAAGAGTACTGCAATTTGTGAAATTGTTTTTGTTTTCACCACTGTTTATTTAGTCGTTTTATCAATTTTTAAAAACTATTTTCAACGTGTTAAAATTTATACATAATCTGTGAAAATGTGATTAATACTTCATTTTATACTATCATATACACATGTACACTCCACACACACACACATACACATACACATATATATATATGAGTGTACATCACATAATAAATGACGCAAAATTATAGTTATAATTTTGTTAGGTTAATTATAAGTGGATGAGATATCTCTAGATTAAAATTAGTTGAAAATATGTGAAATCAATATTTTATTTTAAAATTATTTTTCAGGAACAATTGGATTTTTTGCCTGTTTCTGGTTTGTGAGAAAAATATATAGTGTCGTCAAGGTGGATTAAAATCAATAATGGCATATATCAGCCATTAGGAAATGGAATCCGTGCTTAAAAGAGACTGATATTTTTAAGTTTTAATTTTCTAATTGGCTTTAGTGTCTCCATGTATGTCGTCAGTGTTTCTCACGTGTTCACCCGTTACTAATTCATAAAACAGAAGGATAATTATTTATATACAAACATGAATGATATACGCATATGTAACTATATGTTATATTTTTATGTATATTTTGATAAGAAACAAAGAATAGTAACAACATACTTTGTATTAGAGAAAGAATATCTGAGAACGAACAGAGCACATTAATCCTTTCTAACTTAATCCTTCTAAACCCTTTTAATTCTTAATTAATAAAATCCTTTATTTTATTAAATTCAAACAAAGAAACTTTTCTAGTTCCCAATTATCTCTTTTTTACATAATAAACTTAAAGTTTCAAGTTCTTTTTTTTATGATTTATTCGAGCTTTTACTTGTAAGATTATTAAATTTTATTTTTTCATAATGAAATTATAATTTTCTTTCGGCTATTAGAGTCTATTTTCAAAATTAAAAAATTATTTTTCATTATTTACCTGTTTAAATTATGTATATATATATAATTATATATATAATTATTTCATATATATAATTATTATTTTCTACTTCACTTTAAAATTAGGCACATATATTTTTTATTATTTTGTTGGCTGAAGCCTATCATATGTTATTTATGTAATGTTCGCGGATGCAGAAGATTTATTAAAGGAATGCAAATCACATACTATGAGTATTTTATAGTTTGCCAAAAAATAACATCTCGTTTCAGTTCAAAAAGAATTAAGAAACTGATTATAATTCTAAAGGTTAAATTTTTACAAACATTCACTTCGTCAATATGTTATAACAAAAGAATAAACCGTTTTATTAATTTTTTTTAAATAAATTTAAATCACGCGATAAATAATAAAAATTATTCATAATTATGTTTGTAATATTTTTCCGAATAATTCAACAGTATTTCGTTGTATGTAAGAAATTCTTTATTGATTTCATTTATAGCAGAATAATTGTAAATAGTAGAATGTTGCTAAAAATTTAAGAAATCATGTTCTGTGCAATTCTGAAACATTTAATTATTTTTGGATCTGACTTTAATCGCAGATGAATTGTGCTGACATTAGATTTCGTTTGTATTTTTAATTCTTGTTTAAATTTCTGATTAAATGATATTTAAAAACTATCGAATTTTTAAACTTTTCTAAAAGATATTAATTATGAATGTATAAATTTTTCAAGCAAAATTTTATTTTACTTATTACAAATATTGCTTTACATACAAAGATCTATTTCTGTGATGCAAATGCAGTAAATGAAACTGGGCACCGATAATATTTTGGGGTATAGTTACTTTCCCTTTCATACTATCGATCATCATATTTATTTTTATAAAAGTTGAAACATATTCATTAAAGGAAATTTACTTTTACTTAATTTAGTCTTTAGTTTTATTTTTTTTTCATATCGAACTAAAAACAATATGTGTGCGGTAATTAATTTGAATTCATTTCAATAATGTATCGAAATAATTTTTGAATAGGAAATACTTTCAAGTGTAAGGTACATTTTCCTTCTTAATTACTTTTTATTAAAGATAAAAGTACAATAGAGTCAAAGAAATATGAAGAAACAATATATTAATACGGAGATGAGTTAATGAATAATTATTTTAATGTTAACCTAAATTTATTAGTTAATATGATTTCAAACGTGAAATTTTTATTAATCTTCATTTTCGTAGCGTATGACTTAAAAATGAATGTTATAAAATTCTTTATATCTAATCCTTTAAATTGTTTTTATTTCAATTCCGTTAAGCAAAGATATTGAAGCTTATTTGCGCTGTCAAAGTTAGGCGAAAGTAATTTTTCTTTTTTTTGTTAAATTGAAAAGTTTGAATATTTATGAACCTTATATTTTTTAAAGCAAGTCTACAAAACTAGTGCTTGAAAAAGAATTGTTAATGTTGATAATAAGATGAAATAACTTGATAATTTACCAAAGATATGTAATATTTTTTCGGAATGACCAGTTTAATTTCTAATGTACAAGAGTACAAAGAGGAAAAAAAAAGGGATATTTTGTGGTCATTTTTAATGGTGATTAAAAAGGATTTTAAAAAGTATTCTTATTTTGCAACATTTTGATATCAGTTGTAAACGATTATGAAATGTTTGTTTAATTATTAATTTTAGTCATGATTTGAAGGCAAAATATTAAAAAGGCAAAAAAAGAAAAAAAAAATTTTGCACTACTTCTTTTTCATTACGAGTTACCAGCTGAGAAAGCAGAGAAATTTCGGTTTCAAATTTTCAAATGTTGGAGGAAATCGGAGTAGGTTTAAGTTTACATACATATATTGTTCTTGTATGCAGAGTTGTTTTACAAATCGTTACGATGGTAAATCAAGGTATTTTCTTTGCTTTCTTAAAAAATTAACCAAGGAGGTGGAATTTGAGAAAGAAATGAGCGATTCAGACGCGGATGATGTCGCTCTGCCCGCCACGGTTTGTCTTTTATTTGTTTTAATTCTTAATTTATCGTGCAATTATACGAGATAAATATTTTATTTTAGATTCTGAAGCAGTTATAACGAGAGTAAAAACAAAAAAAAAAACTTTTATTTTTATAAACCGCAAAGAAAAACGCATTTGCGGTGGAATCTGAGACTTTTCTTTTTCGCATCTCCTCATTTGGATTTGCCATTTTAGAAAATGTTTCAATTATTTACCTTGTTTAACTTAATGAAATTTAAAAATTTTTCTCGATTTTTTTTCCCCGCTCGCCTTCTGCATGTTAAACGATATCACAAACTTGTACAAAAGTCGATTTTGCTGATGTAAAAAAAAAAAATAAAAAAAAATAATAAATTTTTTCAAATTTTCAATTGAGCTTAGAAAATTTAATTGTATTTGTCCTGGATTTCTTTAAAAATTCATTTTAACTTGCAGAATTAATTGCAAAAGGATAAAAGAAGTGAATAACAGCGAAAAAGAAAATTTTTCTTTTTCCTCTGAGAAAATCATTTTGCAAAACCTATTCTCTCCATATTCCTTTTGACCTACACTTTGATTTCTTTTGAGAAAGTTTAATGCCAAGAAAATTGTTTTTCACATTGCTGAATTTTGTATTTATTCTTTCCATTAATTCATACGCAAGTAGTAAGTGATATTCGTCCTAACGTGCTGCACTTCAGTTCGCCCATTATATTTTGCTAATTGCCTGAAAGTTTTCGGAATTTTCGACGAGGTCTTCCCAAATTGTGCAGGGCAAGGCGGGGCGAACATTTCCTAGGTGCGAATTTAAAAGAGAAACCTTCCACCGCTTAAGAAATAATCCTTTGCGTGCAAAATTATTCGGTGAATAGAGAACGCGAACGGGAAGCGTTTCGGGATAATGTTCTTGGTTCATTACGCAAAACCGTTGGTTTTTATGGAAATTTGATTGTTTGGATCTGCGGCTCCGCATATTGGAAATCCATTGACTGGATATATTTTAAAACCGAACAAACGTGTAAAAATCCCTTGCCAATCGAGAAGTGCAAACGCCGGAGCGTAAGCTTTTGAAAGATGCATCGCTTTTCTGCTTGCGAGGCCCACTCAAGAACATTTCTCTCTCGATCTGATCTGATCGTTCGAAAAACAGGGATGCACCGGGGCAGCGCCAGGTTCCCGAACTTGGGTTCCGCAAATTGAAGCCATTTAGAAGAAATCATCATTCGACTTCGCCAAAAGCATTCTGGCAATATCGGGATCGGAAATTATCATTTCCCTTTTTATCAGTATAAAAGGAGCTTTCGATCTAACTGAAAATTTCTTCATTTGAGATCTTTAATAAATAATTCGGGCAATGTAAATGCAGGAGTGCATCGCAATTCGAGGCTCCAGGTATTTGGCAGGCGCTGTTGTTTCACCTCCTCGTCGAAATGCGAATGCGGTGTAGGGAATCTCGCACTGTAAGGGGCGGGAAAATATTTTTATTCTCAGGTTTTCTGCCCCACGGTTTAAGCGAGAACCTCCTTAAGTAACGGCTAAAAAACGGGAAAAATCACTTCAAATACCGGCAGAATCCGATGACGGATACCCCGCGAGTTCCGGGGAACATCCCAAAAGCGTCAGCTGCCCATTCTTGCTTTCAAAGCCCCGCAAAAACTTTTTTTTTTCCACGCACTTTCGAGAACCAATCCTTCCATTCTGCTCATTGGCGTCAGCATCCATTCGCTCGTGTTCGATCGCTTAAATCGGCAGTTAACAACCTAATTCCGACAGCAATTCCATTTCGGGGATTTCGTGCAGGTCGCAGTTTAATTATGCTGCCGCGATCCAAAGCTTTGCTCCCGGAAGCGACTCCTCGCTCTCGGGCAGGTAATGGATATGTTAAATGTGAAAAATAGCTGCTGAGACATTTGATGACACGGGGAAAATAACATGGCAAACACAATGGCATACATTTAACGAAAGGAAATACAAAATTCACTGCGACCGGACGGTTTTGATAAAAGCCAGACCGTGTGAAGCTGATCTAGTTTTATTAAAAATTTACTTTTTGGTCAGAAGAATCTCATTTAAAGCAGATTATTGGAGTTTTTTTTTTTACTAATTGGTAATCCTTTCATTTTTAAAATTTTTTTGGAGCAATCGGGAAAGGTTCATGGAACCTTTGATTGCTCCCAATTCATTAAACACGGCCAATACGGCATTCTTGAACACTTAATTTGACCACGCACACTTCACCCCTTATTCACGGTTTAAGTGCAATTAATGCACCAGCGACCGTTCTCCCATGGAATCATCCCCACAAGACTCATTAAACTACCCTCTCTGCATTCTTCATTCCACCAACTCTTACCGTCGCAGCGAAGTGTGTTCCATTTACATTTTTTCATGCGCTTCGGCTGAAACATGCAAATAATTCGCATGTGAGACTCTCGAAAGGAAAGGCAGGTACGCCAACGAAAGGGCAAATATTACCCTATCGATCGCATGCAGAGTATATGCAATATACGCTGTTGGAAATTATTCCGCCGCCCGTGTTAAGTGATCGCTCATTCGCGGGAAAGATTCAACAAAGAAGCCCCGGCGCCGCTGAATCGCGAAGAAAAATTGCAAATTGCTTTTTTCATAAAAGCGGAATGGCTTTCGATTTAAAAAGTTATGTGCTTTCGGGGGGGGAGGGGGTGGGAAAGGGTGGAAAAAAAAAAGGTTGAAGTCTTCGCTGCAAGTTGAGCGATTGTAAGAACGCAGCAATTAATTATACATGAGCCGCCAGCAGAAGGATCGCGTTTTTAATGAAATGCTTTCGGCAGTGCATCCGGAGAGGCGGCTCCGGCCGAAGGCGATGGATGCGTCGTAATTAAGTTCATGTTGTTCGCATTTATCGGAGAGCACACAGAAATGGGTTTTCCGAGGTGAAAACCTCCGAAAACATTTTTCCGAACAAACCGAAACTCTCATATGGCGAGAGATAATTGCAGCTGCGGAACGATCGCCGGAGATTTTCCCCGCCGGAGGAAAATTTTTCCTTCATACAGGAGAAAAATAATTGTTTTTCCGGCCGGCACATCGGAAAATCAGCCGCGGCAACTTCATTATTGTTTTCCTTCTCCCTGCCTTTCCTTCCCTGTTTTTTCTTCGCTAACGATAAAACTCTCGCGGGAATTTTCGCCTGGGAACATCCCGAAAAATTTGAAATTTTTCTCTCTCGGGGTTGGGGGGG
>JAOWBB010000008.1:3549745-3632842 GCA_028565995.1 Ricinus marginatus | reverse complement strand
CCCTCCCGCCCGCTTATATCGTAAATAAATTTCAGGTTCCTCTGGAGTCGGGCTTTTTATTTATAATATAATATTCAATCGCATTCCTGCCTTTACCGCTATTCAAACATTGTGTTTTTAATACATCTTTTCACCGCAGAAACTTTTCCTGATACACGGACCTCACAAAACCATTTTCATGGCGAGCAAAAAGCAAGTTAATTATTGGAAAATTGTCGTAAAAGAAAGACATTATTAAATGCTGAACCTTATGAAAATACATAATACATGGATCTTCGTGCATCTTGCATTATTAGATATTTGTATAAAAGGCATTCACAATGATAAAGGTTAGATAAAGTCATCTGCAAAATCCAATTTTTCCCCGTCGTGCACGTTCCAGTGCCACACGTCTTTGCTGACGGCCCCCTTCGTGTGCTCGAACCTTAAGCAGTTTATCTGGTTAAACTAATGATCACCTATGATAGTACAAAAAGGTTAAATAAGAGAGCACGTTTTTTTTTGAGGTTTAGCTTTATTAACGTCTGGTGGCTCGCAAAAACTTCGATATAAAAGGTTTCTGCTTTATATGCAATTTTAAAGAAGGCTTTTAAGAGGTCTTCGGAAAACTTTGGAAAAGCGACGAAAACTAGGGGTGAAATGAGATTCTGATTAAAGAATATTTTCCTGTGATCTTTTTTCATTACGAACAAATTATCTCTGCATTTATTTCAGCAATTCTTGACGGGTTTTCGTTTTTCCTTCACTGAAGCAGTATCCTTTCATTTTCAAATGTCTAAGATATCTCTTGTTGGTTTCATCGGGATTTATGTCACGGTTTGGTGCTTCGTAAAAACTTTTCCCAATTTTCCAACGCTCTCGGCAATGCAAACCGTGGCGCTGCTCCTCCGATCGGATTTTCCTATCCCGCAAACTTTGTAAATAGAAGTTCGTGTAAATTTAAACTTACGTTTGCTGCTCAATAGTTTGCTTCTATTATCAGGTTAACTGTGCGAAATTTCAAAAAGGAAAATCCGCTGAGGCTTCGTAACGATGTCCTTTTATCAGGAATAAAGTGAAGTACCAATCTCGCTCCGTTTCTCTCCTGCCAATAAGATATTTTTACGTGATGCATTTTCCGATCGTTTTTCCCCCGTATGATTGACTTTCCTCAAAAGGCTTCCACGTCGATTCTGTGGAAGGAACATAAATTTTTCACTTGGCTTTCGATCGTGGACGAAATCGGAAATCTTCACATAATTTTTCAATTATCCTCGCTGAGAATTGCGCGACATAAAATTTGGATGAAAGATTCGGAACCGTGAAGTGCAAGAAAAAGAAAAATCTTACTGATTTTTCAGTGAAGACAACCATAAAGAAGCTAAAAAATAAAATGGAAACTAAGAATTTCACGAGATGAAATCCATAAAAATAAAAAAACGACCCTTGGGTTTTGCAGATTTATTTAATAAAATAATGTAAATTAAATTCTAATTTATTAACTTTAAACTTATTAAACCCTCCCCGGAAGAAAAAATTTTTTAATATTTCCATTTTTTATGATATTTTCTTGCTTGTTTTACGTAAATTTTCGTATTGTTCTGAATGGCTTTACTTACTGCAATTCAATATTTTCCTTTCATTTGCCGTTCAGGATAATTCTAAGCTAATTAAAACTCTCAGTAATTTTTCGCAACCGAGACTGAGTCCTTTTTCTCCCGGATATTTTCATTATATATTATGTGTGTATGTGTATGCGTGAAAATTTATCGTTGTTGTACACTTTTCGACGGAAGTTCAATCAGAATTTCTCCCCACGACAATGACATCGAAGTCTCAGGTTTCAAATATTTATTAGAATGAGTTATATTTTCAATGAAACTATTTTAAGTGCATTGGAAAACCATGCGGGAATTTTCCTCTTTTATCAAAACAAATTAACTTGGGAATTCATGGAATTTAATTAACATTATTACGACCCAGCAAATCTTTCATTATATATTCCCTACTTGAATTTCTGGATATTTGTCTCTCGACCGATATGTTTCATTAAATCTTAAACTGATTTGAAAAATCAAGAGCTTATTAAGATGCAACTTCAAAGATAAATGAAAAAAATGCAGCGCCTTATAAAAGCTTTGGTATGTTTCTGGCGTTTAAAATCTATGAAATTTATATTTTACTGCAGCGGTGATACTCTGCTCAATAACTTGTACAAAAAGGTGAGGAATTGATTTCCGCGATTAATATTTAACGGGTCTGGATGCTGGATTCACAACCGGAATGATGCATCATTATGGGTTTTTTAAGAGCCTCTTAAGGCGGTGCCGGGGAAGAGCCGTTGAGATTTGTAAGGGTAACTAACATAAAGATTTGTCAGGAAATCTCATCATTAAAAGCTAAACGCGTAACACTTCCAGGCTAAATCTGGGAATAGCACCCAAATTTATTTATAACTTTTATGCTGATGTTACAACAGAGCGGGAGCTTGCCGCTGATTTCAAGACAGTGCCTTGAGTTTTTGGGAGAATCCTGTTATGTCTTTGTGTTATTTACACAAAAATGCTTTGGATTGTCGTTGTTTGCAGTCGATTTCAAATTAAATTCGTTTCCATTTTAGATTTCACAATTTAAATTTCCGTCAACTGAGCTTTTCTTCCTTGCAACCGGGTACCCACATTGCAGCCAGAGGTTGGCACCATTCATAATGCAATCTCTCTCTCGGATCTCTCTCATAATAACTCGGATAATAAATAAGGAACTTAATGACTACTGTGATTTTTTTTTTTTTTTTGAAGAAATTTTCGGCGGCCCAGGTAATTGCGTGAGCCAAAACGTATCGTAAGCAAATAAATTAAAGTAAGAAAACCGTGGTTTCGGAAGATCTACCGAAGGGCCGGCCCCTTGCGTAATGCATTTTGAAATGGAATGGGTTAACAGAGACGGACAGAAAAAAAAAAATATTTTTGCTTTTCTTCACCAAGAGGCGTTCAGTTCGCATGACTGATACGAATGCCGACATTTACACAAAAAAGATCCGATAGAAAATCCAATTTGTATTTTGCGTTTGTTCGTAATAGGTGTTAACCAGCTTGGAAAGGACCTATTAATGCGCATCTTTTCATTCTGTTCTAACGGGCGAAAACTGCATGTGTCGCAAAATAAAAGTTTCCAGCCGATTAAAAGACGCATTGCGATATTCGAAAAAAGTTCTTCCGCGGACACGGTGCGGGCCGCGAAATTTTCTTTTTTCTTTCGCGACTTTTTTCCCGAGTTTCTCGAAGGAGAGGAAAAAAAAAAAAAAAAATCATTGCCTTAGGAAAGGACTTTTCATCGAGAAAAGTAGGCGCCAGCATCTTATAATATGGTCTCCCCTCGGCATTAAACTGAAATATTTCTGACGTTTTTACTAACTGAATGGCCCCAATGAAAAACACGTTCTGCAGCCGAGTGTGTCCCCGATGCGGTGCGATCTGATCCATCATCATTTCGTGTTGATGAAAATTTGAAGGCAACACCAAATCGAACTGACAACCAGAACCGACAACCAAAAAAAAAAAAAAAAAAAAAAAAAAAAAAAAAAAAAAAAAAAACAAATCCTCCGGCACCTGAGGGACAATGAGGTTGCATGTACCTTGTACGTGATTAAATTCCCTGCCGCGACCGAGTGTTCCATGCTCCCCACCCTTAACGCAGCAATTTGCACAATAATTTATTTTTGCTCATCCCGAGTCCGAGCCGCTCAATGTAAAATCCAACGCGTTTCTTTGATATTGCTTTTTTACCATCTTCCTAACTAATTAGAGCACGCAAATTAGGAAGAATTTGCATCCCCGAAGGGTTTGCACAACTCGGGGGGGTGATTTAAAAGAAGAAGTGATGGACGGAAATAATTTTTTCTTTTTTTTTTTTTTTTAACCTCCCCGGGGGCCTTTTAGCCCGTTTGCGCGCAGCAACAATTTTTACTCTTATCGGCGCTGCCGTTAAAAAATGCGAAACCGATCTCCTGTTTTGCAGCGGAGGGTTGATCGCGGGCGACCCAGAGAGCGCAGAGCTCAAAGCTTTGGGAAGAATAACATCCAAGGTTTCCTTTTTAGGGGTGGCAAACGTCGAAATGTACCCGGTAAGAGAAAACGAAAGATTAATCCAAGATTCTTTCGTGCCTGCGCCGGTTCGAATGAGAACCGGCGGCGCTGGCAAGGCAAAAATTACAGGAGAGCCGCGGCTTGTGGAAAATTTACAATCCCAAATTCTGCCCTTCATGTGGCGTATGAAAAACCACGATGATTAACCATTAAGATTCCGCGCGGGGCGGCGCGGTAATCCTCCGAGCTAATTTTAAAGAAGTTAATAACAGAGAGCTGCAGTTTTCAGGTTGCAGAAACAGGAGAGAAGAGATCCCGAGGAAATATTCAGACCATCTCCGATCTATGTGCACTCTAAACGTTGCGATATGCACGAGACAAAAACCTAAAAATATTTTTATAGCTCAACTGCCCGGGTACCCGATCCTGTCTATTATCCGTCTTATGAGATAAATCAGAATATCCATTAGATTCTTATCTGTCAAGTTAAAGGCGGCTGAAAGGCCATTAAAAATGAGTTTAATGTTTGGCGACATAAATCGTCAAAATGTAGGTTTTAAGCGCTGCATTTTTAATATTAATAATGTATGCGCATTAAACGGGGCTAATCAGCCCTCCATAAAAAATGAAAAGTGTTTGATGATCAGAAGCTTCTGCTTTAAGGTTCGGTTGTTTGAATTTTTATTCAACAAGATCATTTTTTTTTTTTTTTCAAGTCGATGCTCAATCATAATTATACTTCGCAGGCCGCTTGATATCAAAAGAACATCAATCAAAAATTCCGACTAAAATCTAACATTTAACCACTGTTTATCAGCACGATTTGTGACAATAAATGAAATTTGTGCTTATTTTCATTTAATTTTACATCGTAAATAGTTTCGGTTTAATTTTGACAGCGTGCCTTAACGAGAGATTTAAGCATCGAAAATTATTGGGCAAAGGAGCAGTGAAGATTTAAATTTTTTTTTCTTTTTAGCCCCCATAAGGGATGAAAATCGAGAGCTATAAACTTTTCCTGTGGTAACGCGAATTTTTTTTATGACTTCAAATATTCTAATATCGATATTATTTAAATATCTGCGTTATTCATTTTGATATCGAGCAGTTCGTTCATTAATTTATGTTTCACGTATCTAACTACTCGACCCGGCTGGGTTTATGCGAATCTTTATTATTTCTTCGTAGCCAGTCCACTAATTTTAAGACACGGTTTTCCTCCCGTCGTGCTGCCATGAATCCTCTGACGCAATTTGGCACCAAAATGCGGCGCATTTCATTTCCATTTGTGATTACTTGATCATAAACAGAAAATAAATTTTATTTCAACCTCGCATAAGGGATGATTTTATCAGTTTCGTCGGAAGAAAGCCCGCAGATTTTTCATAAAATGGCAGAAGAAGAGGAAGAAGATCAAGTTGAAAGGCGGAGATGATCGAGACTGGAGAAAACTGCGGGAAATGAATCCAGGCACAATCACGCAAATTGCTCGGTTTTCCCGGCAAATTTCCCCCGTTTTCCGGCGGATTCTTTCCTTTTCCCCGAGAGCTTAAACGTCCGCATTTCATCCTCTCCGGTACTGTGCGCCACTAAAACAATAAATTAAAGTATTTGTATGATGTTGAATCATGTCTGGAAGTGATGTAAAGCTTAATGACTATCTGAATCACGATTTCTTTTACGATTTACGAACAGCCGGTTATTCTCCATTCTGTCCCTTATATATACATATATCTGCCCTTATAAATATACGTATTTTTTTTTTTTTATAAAAAATTTATTTTTATACGATAAAAATTAGCCTGCTGAAATTATTTATTTGAACGAGTGGGATTTAACACGAAAAAGAAAAATCGAACTCATACATAATGCCTGTATCCGTAACTATTAGTCTTTCGATTATTAATGATCCTATAAAATAGTTTTTATACATTTTTATTACCCGACTGTTGGATTAGCATACATTTTGTTAACATGAACCATTTTTTAATTAGTATTTAGTTTTAAAAATGTTGCCTCGAAGTGTACGTCCCGATTAAATATGAAAATGTGCACGCCGCGATTAATGGAAACCCACGCAAATAATAATATAATTATATAAGTATAACGTACTTTTACATCTTTTAAATGCCCGATTCTTTTAGAATAAATGATTCACCTCTGGAATAATAATAGCAGAATTCTGTCGAAAAATGTTTCGTGAAGTAAAACATCAAACATTCGAGATTTCGTGTTGATGTTCGGCATTTTCTCGGGATCCGGAACCTGTTTGTTAACTACAACACGATAATTATTATGGAGTTTGGTTTCAAAGGGTCGAAATCGTCAGACTTCACCGTGGAAGCACGCTGTCAGAGCGAAAGACGCGAGATTGCAAGCTGTCGCTTAAAATCATGTCCCGCTTCCTTCGGCAAATAATTTTATGGTAAGAATTATACACCCGAAGCAGTTTCAGACCATAAGGCACTCGAGGAGAAACGCAATAAAGGAGGCAAAAATTAAATTCTGGAGAAATTTTTAAAAAGAAAAAAAGTCGCATAACGAAGAAACCGCGTTTTCTCGACAGAGTCCAAAGAGCTTTTCATCAGCGAAAACCCGGCAGCAGGTTGGAGGTGCCTTCAGTTTTCGGAGCCGTTCGCGAAACCGAAATGATCTCTCATAATTCATTATGAATTCACTTTGTGCACCGGGAGCGAGCAAATCGAAAGGGAATCCATAAATTAACATTTCCTGGGTGTTAACATATCGCATCCAAGATGAAGAGATGAGGTTATCTCGGCGGCTCATCTCGGTCTGCATTCACTGAGGCGATTGTGACCGTCGAAAAGAAGGTTGAATTTTCCAGAAAATAATTCGGAATAAGCTCCGCATCCATTGTCGCGGGACCGGGGATGGTTCAGGGTGAGTCCCAGTTCAAAGCACTCCGCCCTTGTTCCTGCCTCCGTGCACCAGTTCCAAATTGGATGGTGATTTCATTTTCTTTTTCTTCCCTTTTTTAATTTTGAATTTTCCGGAAACAAATTCTTCTCGCAAAGCGGTTTTTCCTCGGAAGAAGTGGAAGCGGTTCGACGTATGGACCGTAGGTATTACAGAATCTACAGAGAGAGAGAGAGAGAGAGCCGGTCGGAAACACTAAGGAAGATGGAAAAGGGTGGTCTTCTCGGGAGGAGGAATATCAAATATCAGTTTTAGGTTCAAGCCGAGGAAATGAAAATGCGGCCCAGATTCCCACGGGACATGTACGGGAGGATCCGAGGTCTCTTATAGACAAAAGGCCATCACTGCTCGGGTTGGAAAAGAAGTCGTTAAACAAAGCTCTGAAGATGGAATATAAAGGGGGATTGAAATGAAAATTCACTGGATTTACCCGGAGAAGCAAAGTTTCCAGCTTCTTTCAGTCCCTTTCCTTATTTCCTTAAGTTTTTAGTCTAATTTTCACCCGGAGTACTTATTCCGAGCGCGTCTGACCGTTTCAGACAATGGCATCTTTGAATGAGTATCAGCGTTTACCCATAAAAGCTAATTATATTCGATTTTTGAATTGAATTAATGCCCGACGCCGCGCAAACTTCCAACACAGAAGGACGCAAATAAACTTCGAGAAACTAAACGGCGAATTAACTCAGGTTCCGGCTGAATCGTAACCCCTTCAGGGGGTGTATACATTTTATTATTAATCTCCCTTTTCCGTTCGAGCTCGCGCGCAAAGCCGTTGAACAACATTTTGCCATCCAAATTCCGTGGTTGGGCATTTTCCCCTCGGTCACGACTTTTTTCCGGGCTGAGCGTCCCGGTCGGCTCTGCGGTCCCCGCCAGTGCTCCCCTCCGCACCTCGGTTTCCTTTGACATCGAATTTACTATTGAAGTCGAGGAGGAGATCAACCTCGGGAAACGCAATCTGGGCTGTGGTCCGGGAGCAACGTTCGTCGAACCGCATCGCACTGCTGGAATTCGAGAAATTATTCAGCGGGTCGCTTCTTAAGATCGACTCGAGCCGAATGTTATCGCCGCCATTTCTCCGTGCGCAACTCCGGAAGATTTGCCGCTCTACGCAGGTTCGGAGACGGACCTGGCTCTTTTTTTGAGGAAAGAAAATTTCGCTGCATTAATAAAAAATTGTTGCGCTCCTTTTTACATTTAACGTTCTTGCCTCATCTTAGAGGGATTCGAAGTTAAAATTTTCTCAAGAGCATCAGATACCCCGAAAAAAAAAAAAAATTGATCCGAATCAATGCGCGAGGTATAAATTATACATTCTATATAACGCTTGGCATTTGAGGTAACCAAGTTTTGTCCGCACAATATATTTTTAATCCAAAAAGCGTTCAGATCGGTGATATACATAATGGTCAATTTTGAATCGAAGAAACATTTTTTGTTTTTTTTTTTTTTTGTTGCACCTTAGAAATTATTTTTCGTCCTTCTTTTATTGGATGTAATTTACTCATAAATATCGTATTTAATGGATACGGTTTTTTTGCAGGCCCCTGCCCCGTAATGTTTCAAAATGGTTTTCGATAACCGTGAAGAGGAACGGATAAAAGTCGCCAATAAAACATAAAACTTATGAACGATTCAAAATTTCAAATATAAAAAAATGAAAAAACAATCCTTCGGCGGTAGCCGAACTACAATGAATGTTAAAATCAAATTTAATGATCTGTAAGTTTTTTTTTTTTTTACAGATATAAATTTCGGCATCACGAAAAACTTTTTTATTTTTAATCGCATTAATAGAAAAAAGGAAAAAAAAAACTTTGCTTTTTAATCTTTTCATCACTCTGAGTTTTCATTATCGGTTCCGTCCATCGTCGCCCTAAGTGGGTGATGAATTCATTTGCATGCATTGACGGGAAAACGAAGGAAAATTCGTAACCTTTCGTCGTCGCTTTATCCGACTCGACCGGATAATTTGAATGCAGTTTTAAACGGAATCGGAAACGGGTTTTTGATGACGGTCCGACCGAGGCAGCCGCACAACCGGGGAAATTGCGGAGGGAAAGCGGGAAAGGAAGAAAGGTTCGCGCTGTCGGGGGTTCGGTCGAATCTTTCCTTTTGTTTTTTTCTTTTTCTCCAGGCAAGCGGCAACTCGCCCCGTTAAGTCCCCGTAAGTTCGACGGTAAAAATTTCCGCTGGTCGAGTCAAGAGCACATTGAACTCGGAGCGCAATAAATCAAAAACCGCGCGATTGAAGAGTACCCGGCTTTGGATCGGGAAACGAAAGCAGAGGAACGGAGTTGCATTTCCCTACCTCCTGCAGCCGGCGTCCGACAGTTTCGCTGCCGCATCGGACCGGTGCGACCGCGGTTGCGCGCCAGTGAACCAAAAGGACCCTTGGGAAAGGAAAAAAATTGTTTTGCATCCTGACTTTGATGAATATTTGCGGTTTGTTCACTAAAGGAATGCCAATAAAAAAAGAATCTTGAGGAGGCAATTTACAATGGGCTCATTCCCTATCAACCGACCACAATGGCATTTTCCATTAGTTACATTCACGGGGGAACACGTTGATTTAGGCACGAAAAAAAAAAAACAGGTAGTTGATCAGCTAAGAAAAAACTATATATGTATACACACGCATATATATATATATAAAATTTTTTGTCTGCGATATTATCGAGACTATCCATGGATAACGATCGCGGTTGTGATTTATACAGTGCTAACTGTTTTTATTCTTGCAGAATCGAAATGAACTCTCGGTTTGCAAATGCAAAACTTTATTTTTTTTTTTTTTTTACCGCCGATTTTTCTCTTTTTTCTTGGTTGAGATGGCGATGCCCGATTGCACCAACGAGAAGTAGCGGGGAACCCAGTGGAAAATCTCGTAAATTTTTACATGTCTAGCAACACCGCCCGCGGGCTAAAGCAATATATTTTTTTTTCCTTTTGTCAATTTAACACGCATTCGCTGGTTTGCAAATTGTCTGGAAAAGAAATTTTTTATTTTTACCAAACGTCAAATATTTTAATGCTCTTTTACTGTTCCCCAATAAGGATGATCACTAAATGACGTTTGCCATACAACTCGGCATCGCGATTGAATATGGTCGCAGATGCGATCGTAAACGACTTTATAATAACCGAAATGTTATCGCAAGAATCTCTGCCAAGTAAGCGGAAATATATATAATATTTATTAAAGCGATATCTGCAATTTTATTCTAGCGGCCCTCGCTCATCCTCATTTAGTTTCGAGGCCGGGTGCTCTCTCTCATGTTGCTGTTTCGCCGGTGGTACCTCCGGCAGAGTGAAACTGCTGTGCGATATTATTGGAATGGGAGCCGCGATTTGAAAATTCAATAAATTTCGATTTGCGCACTTTTCCAATCGACAGGTCTGAGAGCTCCTTCACGCGGATCATTAAACGCCTGGGCCCGGCACAAAATCCGGTCGTTCCTTTGGACGTGCATACATCGAATTTTGCATTTTCCGCTACACCTTTTTTGGAATGTGCATTGTTTCAATGCTTGAAAACCTAACTTTGGTGGGTTAACCGTTCAAAAAGCACGAAGCCGAAAATGACCCAAAATCGCCCGAATTATCAAGTGCGGTTCGTCAATCTGGATCGAAATGCTTCTCGCGAAAGAATTAAATAAATGGAAAAAAGAAAAATCAAAAATCAATATGGAGATAACCCTCGGAAATATCAAAAATACATATTGACGCTTTCCGCGGTATTATTTTACGATCCACATTGCCACTTTATATTGCGCCTTCGTTTACAATCCTTTTCCCTGCCAACTCTTATCCATTTTTCAAATATTATTTCAGATGAAAATTTTTCCAATAACTTGCTGGAGGCATCCGCAAAAGCCCGCCCTGTTTCACCATTGCGATCGTCCGGTTTCCCGCTGTTCAACTCACTTAAGTGATTCAATTTTTAACGTGAGGAAAATCCATCATTATTGAATACGTGATTGGTAATAGGTTTTCGTCAATTAAACCTGGGAAGTTTCATGTAAAGGTTAAAAAAAAAAAAAATAAAAAAAGTATATTGAGCATGTAATTAAGATCACGACACGAATTCCTCGCCATTTTAATTTATCCTGAGATCGATCGGAAGGATCGAAATGCTTTTATAACCGATGGTTTCGCTTAATAATATTAAATCGTATATTGTTACCGGAAACACAAAAGAAACAGATTTCAGTCTGTCTGCTCCTCGAAATTCATTGCACTTGAATATTTTATATAGTCTTCTACATGTGTAATATCGATGTACATATCATTTGTCGATGACCGGAAAATTTTCAGAGCTTCCACATTGGGTCTAGCCGTGTGTTTCAGTGTCCCTATTTATGCGTTATTTCAAATTAAAAAAAAAAAAAAAAAAAAAGTTGATAATGTACATGTAAGCTTTTAAAAAAATTTCAAACGAATGTTAAGGAATAAATTGTCGGAATCTCATCTCCTGGCATCATATAAAGTTAGCAAAAATTTAATATTTCAACTTTCATGTAACATTTTTAACCTCTAACTAAATAATTCGCTACATAAATTCTCAAAATTTATGTTTGTGTTACATCAGTGCATCACTATTTTATTAGATTAAAAGATAATGATTTCGTATCAACCAATATTTTGTAATTGTAATTGTTATTAATTCATTCGACGGACACTTGTACAATCCTTCATCTCGGAGTAACAAAAAGCCTTTTATATTGGTGGAAACTAAAAAAAAAAAATTTGAATTAAGCAATGTCAATCATTTTTTGTTTTTATGTTAATACTACATAATGGTAAATTAAAAATTGCTTACATAAATTAACACATTTAATTAAAAACTTATATATATAATAAAGTATTTGGGAAATATTATTGACAAATTCTATCGAACTAAAGTCAAAAAGAGTGAAACTCTTTAATGCATCATCATAACATTAACAGTTCAATTATAAAATTAACATCTTATGTGCTATAAATAAGATTCATTTATCTTAAATATAAAAATATTTGGCGCTGATATACAAATAAATATTAGCAGTACAGCAGTTTTTCTGATTTTAACCGGTAATATTAGGAAAATAAATTGTTTCATTTGTGAGACGTGATGCATATTTTCACTTTTCGTATTCTTACAGCATTCATTTATATTAGTGTTCTCTTAAATGCCAATTCAATTTCAACTTCATCTCTAAATTTTGAATTAGTTGTCGGGTTATAATTTACAGCCTCAAAAGGATTCATCATTTTCCGCGATGCGATTTATCCAGTTTGCTGATGAATGCCGCGGGCCTTCCGAAAATTCGCAAAATAATAATTACCAGAGGCAAATTAGGTGCGGAAAACTCTCGTTCCTCGTTCGGCGCTCTGAAGAGATCATTTTATTTCCGGTTGCCTTTCGCGATGACGACTCCGCTACCGAGACCGATGACTTCTGCTGTTGGGTAAGGAGCGAAATGTTTAGACCGTTTCCCGGCCGACAGGGAACCAGCTTAAATTGAAAGTTTCGAAGGACCGAAACTTTTAATCGTCCCAGACATTTGGAAAGCCATCGTCACTTCGGGCGGGTAACGGTCGTCCTTTTGCGATGGCCGAAGCCTCGGAGGAAAGGTTTGCCGACAAAACATCAAAATTAAAAAAACTTCCTTGCATTCGCATCGACAATCCCACACTTGGGTGCGCCGCCTTCATCTTGGGCTTGAAACTTTCCAAAAAAATTTTTCCCTCAAATTGGGACTGGACATCCCCGAATTTGTCCCGTTTAATAAGCCGGATACCAACATTAAAAGAAAAGATGGCCATCCTCGAGCGTGGTCAGTAATAAAGAGCGGATGGAAAAGTTCTTAATTCGAATAAGGATCGAAGAGAATTCTGCATGAGATGCCAATTTTCTATTTTATCTACTACATGGAAAGTGTTTTTCCATTTTGGATGTATCTCCGAAATCGATATATATATATATATCTCAACTTCTGGGAATGGCATTGAAAATCGCTGCCAATAGAAATTCCTTTTCTCCTAAGCATGGATTCCTTTGGATAGTACGGAAAGTCCCTCGCTTGGAAAGTTTATCTGCCACAAGCGATTTTGCTTTTTTTCTCACTGCGCCGAAAAGAAATTAAAAATTCTATTATGCATATATGAAATCTCGAACATGTTAAGTAGCGAAAAAAAAAAAATTTTAGCGTTAAAACGCTGGACAAAAAAATGTAATTTGAGTGGTAAAGATTTGCATTTTATGCAACATTTAACCTCTAGCTTCATTACATTTTTCTTCTTCCGTTCTGAATCAAATTAAGTTTCGAATTGTAACGAAAAATAAGTTTACAAGGATATAGAATTTTGAATTTGAGGCAGATCCATATGTATTGCGATGGAAAAGGCTTTTATGATTTTGCCATCCGTCACATTTGTCGTCGACTCCACGGAATCTACGTAAATCACGGGCATTTATGTGAAAATAATTGCTTTAATGCACGGTGACATTGCTGACATTTTTTACCTTCGGATTTCAGCAATGATGCCATCGGGGAAGTAGACAAATTTCTGCGGCTGAAACGGTCCGAAATAAGAAAGAGTCGTTATTTGTTAGATCAGTTTTCTGCATTATTATTATTTGTTATTATCAATTAGGTTGAGTGCCTTGGATCGATCGAAAATTCACGCGAGTGAGCCTTTTCCTTCAGGCTCAGATTTTTAAAATTTTCTTTTTTTAGGTCCAAATTCATTTTCCCTTTCAAAAAAAAAATCTCAATTTCGGTTCATTTTTTTCCTAAGCGAATAAAGAACGAATTGCCGAAAAATAATAATGGGATCTCTCCACTCCTTTTTTGTGTTTTCCAAAGGTGATATGTTACGGTGAAAAAAAATATTTTTGAAGTTCCTTTCGCATAATTAAAAATCTTGTACAGCATTTAATTCCGGTTAGGTATTTTCATTCAAATCATCTTTTTCTTCCCTTCCAGAGATCTGCAATAGCTTTTTTTTTTTTTTTATTAAACGCAAAGCAGTTGACGCTGGAAGAAATTGACTCTCGCGTTTTATGAAAAAAATAAATAAATAAATACAATTTTACGTTTTACAACCTTAACATCTTTACGTTATTTCAATTTTAAACTTTCTCGCCCACCGAAAACGATTTACGTTAAAAGCAATCGGAGCTTCATATGGACCTAAGTCAGGACGTGGATTCACGGGGTCGATGTCTCCGAATATTCTTATTAAAATGACGAAGTTTATGTTGGTCAGCAGGCGGATTTTGGATTGAACTGAGAACAATCTTTGCCTGAAAAAAAAAGGGAAAAATCCTGCGGGAGCATCGATTGGTTTCTTGGCAGATTCTTCTGCGCCTCAAACGCCCCATTATTCCTGGCGGATTAAATACATAAAATATGGTTTTCTCTTGCTTTAAAGGTCCGGGTCTTTCATTCTTAAGAGGATTCGGACTGTATTAAATATTGGGATCATCCATTTATTCCAAAAGAGGATAACCGTAAAGAAAAAAAAATTGACGCCGAGAAGATGAGCGATAAGAGAAGAATAGGGCG
The DNA here is from genome assembly GCA_028565995.1 of Ricinus marginatus. Taxonomy (NCBI): domain Eukaryota; kingdom Metazoa; phylum Arthropoda; class Insecta; order Psocodea; family Ricinidae; genus Ricinus; species Ricinus marginatus. The sequence continues at coordinate 3,618,285 of JAOWBB010000008.1, read as the reverse complement.
AAGAGAATGCAAACATCGGAGAAAACTCTCGACGGATATAATAAATCTGCCGCCAAAATAGAGATGATTCCCAGTTTTATTTCCATTTATACATCTTGATTCCTTTTTTTTTTTTCTGTTCTTCCTGACGGAGGAAGGGAAACGGGCAAAAGTTTCTGCAATTGGGGTAGGTTAAACGTCCCCTAACACCGATCCCCGTTAATTTCTGAAACACCCGCGAGACAAATTTTGCACTAGAACAGGTCGCGGAGCACAATCCGATCTCCCTGTACCAGCCCCAACAAGCTTCCATTCTCTATCAATTTTTTTGTTTTCTGCCTACATAATAATTCTCTTTTTTATGATCTTTTACAATATATTCAGCAATTTGGCACCGGTTTTATCCATGCGAAAAGCTTGACTGGATAAATATTATAAAGAAAAGAAAGGGAAATAAATATGTTATGCCGCCGCTTATTGCGTCTGCAGTTTCTCAGTCCCCGTGGAAAAGTAATTTTCTTCATGATTCTACCCCCGAAGTGCATCAGCAAATGTGAGCAACCCTCGAACCATGTTCAGTTTCCGTGTTGCCTTTTTCATAATTTGGTCCATCCTATGCAACGTAGTAGTTCACCCCTTATAATAAGAAGAAAGCTCAGTTGGAATAATGATCTGATATCGTATCTTATTATAGCAAAGTAAATTTTAGTCTTCTCTTAAAAGTTTTAGTGTGACAATCAGGGCAGTTCCCAAATCCGTGAATGGAAGTTAAAATCGCCAAATGTTCATACTTGTCTTAAAATCTCATTCCTTAAGCCGGAAATTCGCAAATGTCTTACCCGCAGTTGCTTGAAATCCATATCTAACCGTTGCACTAAAGAAAGAAAAAAAAGGGAAAAATTTTTAAAATATAACAGTTAAAAATGCCAATTTAGAAAAAGAAGGTTATATAGCCAATTAAAATGCGTTAAACGACATTGTGAAATATTTACGATCGCTGTGGCATATTTTAAAAATATAATTTTACGTCGAGTAACTTGCTACTGTCTTATCTGTTACGTTAAAATATCACGACTTTTTAATATTCTTTTCGTCATGATATTATTTTCTTAGTCGGAACTTTAAATGTTATTTTTCCGTAAGTTTCATCTTAAAAAAAAAAATTACCGAGCCAGGCAGTTGTGTTATTCATTAATTCGTTTAGAATTTCCCTATTATTTATTGTTTCCCTAATATCCAATTTAAGTTTTGGAAATCGCTTAATCGAGATGAAACAAAGCGTAATTTATCTGTGGGAATTCGCTTTTGTGAAAGGGACGTTATTTGCTTTGAATAATAAGAAATAAGTTAATTGAGATGTGCATTCATGAATTCGGGGTTAAGGCAATAGATGCGAGCTAATGTTATATAATAAAGTATTCGCAAAATTGCGTGCGCGAAAATCGAGTATTTTCAGCGTAAGAAAAACTTAAAAAAGGATGTAATGTAACAGTTTAGTGATGTTAAATAATTTACAGATGTGAACACGTTTAAAATATCTTCATTTATCTGGAGATTTGAAAATCTTGAACTTATAATTAAAAAATTAAGCCACGATGAAAGGGACGAGGAAGATTCGCAGAGTTAAAATTTTAAAATCTCGCAAAAAAAAATAAAAATGAATTTTTTTAATTGGAAATTTTTATTGGTTCAGGAAACGGGTAATTTCAGTTAATTTTTAGGTTTGCGAGCACTGAAATGAACTTTTTATGAGACAGCGTTGACCCCTGTGTGGGTCGATATTAAATAATTATTAAAACTGCTTCAGGTATAAAGATAAAATTATAAATTGTTTTATTTATAAGATTGAATATAACTAAAAAGTAAGGCATCCCATGTATTAACCAACACAGAATTTTATTAACGGTTCAATTTGTTAAAATTTATAATTAAAAACGTACATATAACTACGTTTTATTCTTCCATATTTATACTTGATTATGGGAGTTTTAACTCCCTGAACAGGAAAATGAATTTGCTTTGGAATTCATTCTGAGGAATTTTTTGAAAGATGATAGCTTAGCTTTTTTATCAGCATTATAAGAAGCTTTTCTCATGAATAAAAGAAAAAAGTCATTTGTGAATTAGAGCCTTATACCAAAAAATAATAGAGAAAAATTTTAGATTCTTTTAGTTACATACCAAATATTGATTCTCATAAAGTGAGAGAAAGTGCATTGCGGTAAAACTATGCAAAATTGAGGATTTGTTCGATAGGGAAATGAGGGGAAAAATCGAACATTCTTTTTCCTCTGTTGAAAAAAGGGATTGGCGGCGAAAAGGGCAAATTCCAGAAATAATAGCGTGCATTTAGAATATATATATATCAAACAAAGTGGCGTAAAGGAAAATTATCGTTCGAGATTAAATTGTCCTGTTTTCTAGGCGGGAAAATCGACGACTTCTCAATTATTCTGAGTTGAAGCTTTCAATGCATTTTTCCCCAGGGAAAAAATTACGAATCACATTTGAAACGCACCGCGGGAAAAAATTCAAAATCCCCTGTTTGGAATTCATGTGGCCAGGATGTGCCGAAAGCGGCCCCAAAACAAAATTCTGCCATGGCAAACTTGCCAAGATGGTAAACGTGAAATTTTCACTTTGCCGCCACCCAATCGAATAGAAAGAAAAGAAATATCCTTTCGGCAGATATTAATAGAAGACTCGTTAGAGTTATGAAAGGAGATCCGCGTGATAGATTTTTCTTTTTCGAAAAGTATAATATAAAAATATATATATTAAATGAGGACAGTTGCCAAAGATTGTCGGACATATATTGTTATCAATTTCATATGATGCCATCTTTTCTATAACACCATAACGGAATATACGATATTCTATAACTATTTTATATAATATTAAATTGGATGTGGGTTCCTTGCGGCTACCATTCATTTTGTACGACAATGATTTAACGTATGCTCTAGGCATCGCCATGAGTTAAATTTAATGCGTTAAAATTTAAAATTTAAAAAGGCATAAATAAAATAACATAGAAAAAATATATTCTGTTAGAATATGTGCGTTGTAATATTTAATGACTTTTGCCAGGAACGGTAAAAGCCAATTTACCTTTATTGGATGGACAAATAAAAAAACCATTGAAGCGTCTATGTTGAAACGCCATCGATTCGCTTAAAAAAGCTTTCATAATAATAGATATCTTTCATGCTGATTAAACATTCAAACATCTTAGGTTGCTCTGTGCGTATAATTGTAAAAGAAAATCTATCAATTCCTCTTTGCGGGTCCAGTTCATCTCACAATCGTGGACGTTACATGTTACCCGTACCCAGTTTAAACTTAATCTTTTTTTTTTCCAGCAAAGTCGACATTATCAAAGCATCATACTTTAGTCACAGAACGTTAAACAAGCATTGACTTTTCTTTTGCGACAGAGTGTTTCCCATCCAGCCTGCTTCAACCGTCTCTACTTCCATCATAACAAAAAACATTTTAACAGAATGAAAAAAAAAAACTTAAATTCAGGTCAAGAGCTCTTACATAAAATCTTCATGTAAATTGACTTGAATAGATGTTTGTGTCACATTTTTCCGTGGATTTTTATATTTTTCCTAGTTCTCCTCGGGTTGTGACACATTAAATAATGCGTTCGAAAAAATCCCTTTTCAATTTTCGCTTCCAAATTATTTTCATCTTTTTCTCGTTTTGTTATGCCGCACGAAAACCATAAACAAGGTTCACAAGTCTCTCCTGTGCGGAAGAATTCGATGCGCGAAATTCGCTGTCGAAAATTCGCCGATGTTAAAATTGGATCAGATCAAAAAATCGCTAAAAACACAAACATTTTTATCATCGCACGAAGGAAAATCCGTAACCGGAACCTGAAACATAACCTCCATCAGCAAAGTTCGTTGAATGATCGCAATTTGGGATTAATCTCAAATTAATAAAAATTAATTAATTTAAGCCCCGGATTAAATGAGGCTGCATTTATGTTGCCATATTCAGTATTTTTTTCTGATATTTCTTCCTTGTGCGACTGCCATGTAACAGCTTCGCACGCCGATTGTGAATCTGCAGTTTCCGACCGTGGCTCCCAATAAAAAGTTAACACATTTTCATTCGATTTCGTTTTATTTCTGGAATTCGGAACATTTCTGATGCAAACCGGAGTGCAGCAAAACGATTTTCGATTGCGGGATTTTATCCCCGGAGGATAAATTCCGGTTTTAAATTTAACTAAGGATCAAGGGGCTTCTTAGATTTTCCGACAGGCTTTCGCTGCGTTTAAAAACTTTATTTTGGATCGAAGCGTCGCATTTTGCGGAAAATTTTTGATTTTTCTGCCTAGTCATTTTAACCGCCGGGAAAATTTCTTTCGATTTCGTCCGGTTTTCTCGCGGGAAACCGCGTACATGCTTCGCACTTGATTTTATTTTTTATTTTCTTTTCAGACGGAACAATTCACGGTCCTGTGGATCCTTTTCTCCCTTATTGTACTTGGAAACTCATCCGTGATTATAGCTCTTATGGTCAGCAAACGAAGGAAGTCGAGAATGAACTTTTTCATAATGCAATTGGCATTTGCAGGTGAGAGAATTTTCCTTCTTCTTATGGGGAATCAAAAGGTTCGAGACTTTATCGGAAAAAAGAAAAATCGCAAAACCTTTACATTTTAGAGCGGAAATCAGTTTACAGACTTCTGCTATCCTTGGATTGTCTACCTTAAATTTAAATTACACAGAATCAGTTCTTGATTGCAAGATTAAAATTTAGAATTATTTACAGGTGCAAAATGTTGTGTATCCATACACAAACAATTTCTGAATAATTTTCTATTGCCCGGTAATTAATTTACTTATGGTGCCAGAAAATGGTAAAAACATTAGATATGCAATAAATAATGCTACTCGTGTTTGAAGTAGTGCAACTATTATTATTTATAATGAATTGCTTAAAAAATGTACAACGAAATATGTTTTTCTTTTGAAGTTCTTTTCTTCAGTCAGTGCCATGTGATATATATATAAATCTTTTTTCTTTTTTCTTGCATATAACATCTTGTTAGCAAAATGTTGAAGAAAATATGATGAAGCGGATTCATTATTTTCGAATTTTGTAAAAGAGATTGCAATTTCGCATTCTTTTACATGACTTATTTTCATATTTCGAATCATATTCTTTTTATATCTACTCCATTTTATTTATTCTCAGATATGAGGTACATCAAGGATATAATTTGAGAATAATTCATTTAAAATGTATGATATTCATCCGTTACTGTTATATTTAAATCATCGATTTCCATGAACAACCACGAAACTACATTTTAAATACATATATATGAAATAAATTAGGATAAGAAATTATTAATCCATGGAAAGTATTATTTTATTTATGGTAACGCAACAAAGATATTAACTTTATTTATTCTACATTTATCATTTTTTGAAAATTTAAAAAATTCAGTTTTATTTCATTTTAAACTTAAAATTTTAAAATCAAAATTTCGATTTATCTTCAGCGGAAAATATTAGCATATGCGTTTCTGTAAGCTGAAAATATTTTAATATAGTTAAATTTACATATTTATCTTCATTCTTTGTTATTCTGCCTTCATAGTCATCGCTTTCAGTTTTTTAAAAAAAAAATAGAAAAAATCAGTTAATTAAAATGAAAAATTATAAAATTTTATCATCAATCAGCTTACGTTGAATGTCATTAATTTATCACAATGTCACGGCATTTGTAGAACACTTTATATTGTATCTTTCACATAATTTGCCGAAACTGGGGAATATTAAAAATGTCAAAAATACAATTTACAGATGTAGGGCCTATCGAAAACAGTTCGAAGTCAAAACGCATATTGTTTCTGTTTTTTTCGCATTATCTTATTATTATTATTATTATTATTATTATTATTATTATTATTATTATTATTATTATTATTATTATTACGGAAAATTTGAAATGCTGACTTTACGAACGGCCGCCGGCGAAGAAAATCGGAAAATTCATTAGGAAAAAAAATTCAAGTTTCATTTTCAAAAAATTTCAGATTTCAATATTTCAACGTGCCGTTATTCAAAATTTATCCATCAAAGTTAACTTTTTTTTTTTTCGGAGGTTTGTCACATAAAAATCTATTGAATATTAATAAGCGATGATTAATGGCGTTCTGATTTAATTTTCGTGGGTCATTTCTGACTTCTGCCAAAAACCCATTAAGGAACAAGCTTTATATTAGATAAGTTGATCGAGGAACCGCAACAAAAATGCTTTTTCTATATGGGAATTTGTTAACTTCAAAAGATATATATACATTTTTTTTAAATAAATTAATTTTGAAAAATAAACCTTTTACGTTGACTGCTTTTTCCCGATCTCGAAAACCTGATCCTAATTACCAGGGGAATCTCTCCAATTTTCGCTCCTCAATTTAACGGCGTGGACGAGCCGGAGTTTTTCCATTTGGAACTCGCTGCGAAGGCGATTTCCCCGCGCTAAAATAAGGTTCGAGGGCTTCGGAAAAGCTTGGGTTTAAACAACCCGGACCCGGGCCGAGATTTTATTCTGCGGGCAGCATCTGAACTGGGTTTTGGGGCATCCACGCCCAAAGCGCTTCGCCTAATAAGTTCATCGTTTCGAGATTAAATTTACAATTTTACGGAATGAAAGTAGTTTGAACGTCGAAAATACCTCCTGACATCCCATCATCCTATATCACGGTATATGTATATATATATATATATGCACTAAATAAAGCTTTGGCAAATTTCGGCGTTTCGCCAAGGATCCGGCTATGACTTACGTGCTAGAGCCTTTTCGGATTTTCACTTGATTTCAGAATTATCTATATTTCTTTCTTCCTGACCCGTGTTTCCATCCCGGAAGCATGTGGCATCAGCCTCGTGCGGAAAGTCTCGGTGCAAATGCCGCGGGGTAATGTGATCACGAATTCGAAGTGGTTCACAGAGTCATGGAACTAAAAAACTTGGTACATCTTGGAAAAAACCTCATATAGAAATTGAAAATTATAATTTTCTCATTTCCAGTTTTAAAAATTTGATGCCCTGCTACCGATCAACGCAATACTTTTTCTGTGGGAATAAAAGCTTATTCTCGTTGTTACAATGTTTAAAAATATATTTATTCATTTTTCTTTCATTGTACTTGAATCAACTTAAACTTCAAGTGAAAATTAATTTATTTTGACATTATTATATTTCACGATTTGTACTTCTTTATACATCTTATTAATTTGTGTTATTGTAATTATTATTTTAAATTAATTTATTAAGGGATTGTTTCTTGGAGGGAATCGAATATAAGTTTTCCTAATTATAATATATTAAAAGGATTTGTAAATTGTGTTAAATGCGGTCATAATTATATATGCGTGCGAACGGTCCCACATAACTCTAATACCAGAATTATATTTTATGGTCGCAACCTCGCAAAAAGCAGTAACTTGAGTGTGAACCATATATATTTCAGATGCATTCATCACCCCCAGTGTTTCTCGGACAAGGGTGCAAAGTACCTCCATAATTAATCGAGCATTCAAGTTATATTTTAATATCAGCCGCAAGTTATCCAGTTTGAAAAACGGCAGAGATCGTTTTTGGATTCTTCTGGCATAATTCGAAAATCGGGCGAGAGCGGGAGTTAAAAGACATAAGCAAATAAATATAAATCATATTAAAAAATATATGTCGCTATCGGATAAACTATATATCACGTTTGCGGAATGCTTCCGAATTTCTCCAATCTAACTTTGGCGCAATTCTGCTGGAAAAAAAAAAAAAAAAGATTTCTTTTTCTTCATCCTTTCGGCTCGGCAAAATATTCATTTTCACTATAAATCGCAGCTTTTCCAAAAGTTTTCCTTTCCCTCTTCACTATGGACGTTGAACATTTTCCGCCATTGCCATCCTCTTCCATTCGCTCCGCCAAAAAATTTGTATTTTCGACCGGTTTTGGCCGTTTTTTTTCTTTTTCGACGCTTTTACTTTTTTCTGTCTCAACCCAAAAATTACAGTGTTTCTCCCTTTTATCTGCGATCAAAAACCGTGATAACCGCTCAAAGGCCGAATCAGCGTTTTTCACGGGCCACGTCAACGGCGATGTCAAAGTAGCGGTGCCAGATAGTATAGAGAGCATAAAGAAATGAATTTCATCCCACGGTGTCTCTCTCTCTTTGATGCAGCGTCTTGTCTGATACGAGAGAGAGAAGGAATCCACAAAAAGTGCAGATTCTTCGGCTCGGAAAGCTTTTGGAAGCTTTTTCGTGCTACGGTTTTTCGGGCTCGGGGTTTGTGCATTAAAAATAAAAAGAAATTGGCAAATGGAAAGATTCCTTGACCCCTTGATTGTTTCACTCCTAAGTCAGGGCAACGCTTTTTATTGAATGACCGCAATCCATTCCCATTACGAGATCAGTTTTCAATTTTCCGTAAATATTCCTCCTCCTATCTTGTCCGAAATTTATTCATTCATTCAACTTATCCTCGTTTTCTCTGCCCGAGATCACCGCGGTCAGATGCTAAATAACGCTGACCGCCTCGGTTAAAAAATGCCGTGAAACACTCTTCCAAATTAAGGACTGCGTTAATGAATTAGTTAATGCAATTTAGATAAAAACCTGCGAAAGTGACATAATAAATATTATGTCTTTTTTTTTTTTTTTTTTCCATACCTTTCAGACTCGTGGCGTTTCCATTTTTGTGGAATCCGCCTTTGCCCGAAAAAGAGGAAAAAAAAGTTCACTGCACCTACATTAACATTTAATGAAATTAATATGAAAGGCAAAGCCCGGCAAACTGTGATGCAAGCTCCGGTTTTTCTTTGCGCAGAGTCAGAAATGCGCAGATTCACCGCACCGGTAGCATCTCTTTCTCGAAAAGATGGAAATAGGTTTGACGAGACGCAAGCCAAACGATCCGTGCACCCGCTCCCACAATCGGCACCTAAAAGTAAAGAAGCAACTGCGGAAGGGAAGAATTTTTCTCCAAATTCTCGTATTGTTTCATCCGGGAGGAGCGTCCGCGGCAGGAAAGGCGAAAAGCCCCTCAAACCTTTTTTCCTGGTGGAGGGCGACGGTACTCGAAATGCAGTTGTCGCGTCGATGTCTATTTGCGATCGCCGGATCCAGCGGCGACGCGATGGAAAATGCATTCACATTAAGCGGGGAACGCGATGCGAGACCTGAATGAGAATCGCGATCGAACCTCTCTCGTCCCGAAAATCCGAGTTCAGGTTCATCCGTCGGAGGAAGGTGTCGCGGCTCACGGCGCAGCTCATTCATCTCTCGAAGGCGAGCAAGGGGCGTCCGCTGCCGGCCACTGCCACCGGGTGCTCTCCAACAGCATCCGACGGGCGGTCCCCTTAATCCCCTCTCACCCCGCTTCCGGCGGCGCTCTCCGAGGTTAGAAAGCGAATTTTCCGGCGAAGATTCGGAATTTGATGAGGAAAGCCCGGCGATCGAGGAGAAGTGCCCCCCCCGGTCCCGGAACCGGTTTAACGGAGAAGGAAATCGTTCGGGAATGCATCGTTTGGATAACAGGAAGGAACTGTGGCGGATTCCATGTAGGCGGCAGCATTCATGTGTCTCCGAACTGGAAATGGAAATTTTCCTTTCAAATTCGCAACCATTCACGATAATCGTCGTCCAAATTCAACCTTCGATGTGATTAATGGACGTGGCTTATTCATCATGGGTCATAACGCATCTATCATTCGCTTCGGCTAAAATGCATTCACTGGCTTCCTCTCTCTCAGATTTCGGTCCGGGGGACCGAAAAAGAAAATTCCGAACCCGACTGAATATAAATACGCACTAAATCGGTTTTTATACCGAAATTTAACGAATCCACTACGGGAATTGGTACCTTAAAAAGGCGTTAACATCCCCATGTAAAGTGTTTGCGAATTCTAAAAATTTCACAGTACGAATTTGCGCTATGAAATTCCAGTCCTTGTCTTGGGGTTAATTTCGAAGTTGATCTTAAATCACGACAAAGTAATCATAATCCAACCGCATAGAATCCACACAGGAACAATTCAATCAGAGTTGTTTTCGCGTAATATACAAAATGATGGATATGGACGCTAATTGCTTTTTATAATATTCCCGAAGTGAATCGGATAAAAGGCATCCGCCGCCTCTCTTCAAGATACTTATACGCGATGAAATCGGAGATACGTCAGTTAGCATGAAACCAGTAATACTTCCTTCAGTAAGACACCATTTAAACGAACTCGTAATTAATCATATAGTTTTAGGCTCGATGAATGCATATAATATGGAGATTAGAGGCACTTGAATAACCGTTTTCGGTTAATAACACGGAAGATTTTTTTTCTTTTTGGATCTCATTCGCGCAAGGTTCAACGTATTTCAAATGAAGATCGTTCCCCGAACAAGTTTCTCTTAGACAATTACATAGAGCTATACATTTAATCGCTTAATTATTATGATATATAGTCATTTCGGTCGATATTTGTTTAATTTTCCATTAGGCGGCATACTACCGTTTAACGGGGGTATCAATTTTTCGTTACAGATCTCTCCGTCGGTCTCATAAGCGTCCTAACCGACATCATATGGAGGATGACGGTCACCTGGAAGGCGGGAAACATAGCCTGCAAGGTTATAAGGTTCCTTCAGGTTGTCGTTACATATTCCTCCACTTACGTCTTGGTCGCCCTAAGCATCGACCGCTACGACGCCATCACTCATCCAATGAACTTCTCCGGGAGTTGGAAAAGAGCAAGATTACTCATATTCTTAGCGTGGATTATCAGTATTATATTTTCGTTACCGATCCTCATATTTTACCGGGAGAGGGAGGTGCAGGGTGAGTATTTCACGGTCCTCCGAGCAACCACCCAAGCCTCCTTATTTTTTTCGTTGTCGGGTCACTCAAAAGCACACGACGAGCTAGGACAAAAGGAAAGAAGTTTTCCTTGTCCATCGGGGGTTTCTCTCTTCAATCTTTCATCAAAGACATCGCAAACGCTACAGCGTCAGTTAATAACACTGAGAGCCTCCCCTTTTTTTTTTCCTTCCCTTAAATAAAGTAAACTTTGTCATTCGGACGACCTTTTTTTCCCGTCTGCTCTCGATCAGAATACCTAATGCTCGTTCACGGCCAGATGAAATAAGGTTTTTCCAGATCCGTTTCCCTTCTTTTTATTTCTCCAAAGTTACTCCTGCCGCTCTAAAGGCGAAACGCTTTGGAGCGGGATCGGAAAGGGGGAAAAAAAAAAAAAAAGGGAACTGAAATGTCATCGTGACGTTAGAATTGGAAAAATGCAGCCGGACCTGAAGAGCGGACAATTTGAAAAAAAAAAAGAAAAAATGTAAAAATGGAGCGATCACACTGCGCGATGCTAGACAGAAACTCACTGACATCGCCGACACAATCGCTGAGGAAAAGTTAAGAAAAAGTGACGGAAAGATTGAGAAATTAAATCCAACGTTCGACTTCCACTTATAACGGAGCCCGGCAAAAATTTATTAAAACCGGGAAAAGTTTCCTTAGGCGGCATTGAAGATTTTCCTTATCCGCCGTTCGCATTCGAAGTTCTTTTCAAAGACAGGAGAACGCGTTCGCCGGAGAAATCGCAGGAAAGAATTTATCACGGAGAATCCACATTTTCACGTCCGGTGACAGATATCTTACATCGTTCGGACTCTTAGCGAGATCGGACTTAATTTCGGTGCCACAAATGTTAAGTAACAAAGAACCTAAAGGCGCATGAAGGTAAGGCGACCAAGCTCGCATTGCGAAGACCGCAGCACAAGCTTAGGAGCGGGGAAAAGAAGCGAAAATTGCTTTCATTTGAAATCTTTAACGCGTTTTGCATTACACCCGGGATAATGGCGAAGAACCGCTGTCGGTAGCATGCTAAAAGTAGTCTCTTATCCGCATCTTCACTTCTTAAAAATATTCACTTTGATCTCTCTTTACAGCGCCATGAGGTCGATGATGATTTCATCTGGCATACGCAAGTGGTCGGCTATCCGAAAGATGCATTTACGAATATAATTTTTTTTTCTTTTTTTAACTGTCTATATAGAGAAACTAACAATTTTAACATCTAAATGACAGGTCGTATGCAGTGCTGGATCGAATTTAGCGCACAGTGGCAATGGCAACTGTACATGACGTTGGTTTGCGTCACTTTATTTGTCGGTCCTGCGATCATAATCAGCGCATGCTACACCGTCATCGTCAGCACGATATGGTCCAAAAGCAAACACCTTTCGCCCAATCCGAAATACAGAAGTAAGTTCGTTTTTCTTTTTCGTACAAAAAGCATCATCCCGCCTTGTACGGAATTCCAAAAATGTATCCTTGGAGGTCACAGATTTTAAAATTTTGAGCATTTAATGTCAACGCCTAACTACATGGCGAATTATGTATACACACATTTATATAGATATATATAATGCGAAAAGGGTTGGGCCCCAGATTTGAATATTCAGATACAAGCAACGCCCTTTTGTTCGTAATCAATACCGTGTAAATCTCGGTTTAGACAATTTCGGTTGCGGCATAAGATTCGTCTTGGTGTCCGAGGCCAACGTTACCTCCTGGACCAGAATTGCTGGTCATGGTGGATTGATTGGAACGCAAAATCGTGAAATGCTTCGAAATGCGGGAGGGCATCGTAAATTTTTATAATGTTAAAGTATATATTTTCAATTTTCAACTATGGGGTAGTTAACGCTTTGCCGGCAGCAATATCGCACACGAGCAATCTTCCCGACGATGGGCTTACCGTTCCCCGTTTCGTTCGCGGTCACACTGCACCCGAACGCCGGTCAGTTACTGAACGCGGCAGTCGAACGGGGCATTTTTAACTTTTTTCTTCTGGGCGACTTGCCGCCCAGAAGGGGCCTGCTTAGCGGTTCGACTCAGGTTCTGAAATGTTTTCGCCTAAATGCCATGCACCCGAGGTATAAATCTTTGCAAATTGACCGAACTAGTGTTTATTATAGGATAATTACGACTTTTGTTTTGAATGATTAATGAAACCGGCAAGGAAAAAAAAATAAAATAAAATAAAATAAAATAAAATAAAAATGCAGAAGTCCTTCGAGCGAAGCTGCCATCAATTAATAAGCGAAAATATTTTACGAGAAAAAAATATCCCCGGATCCGCGCCGCGAAATCCCGGAAAACGCTGGAGCACCGGGCCGCTTTAAATCTCCATTTGCATTGAGAAAATTTTGTGATTATTTGTGACAAAAGGGAAAAATAATTAAATCTCGGATGAGAAAAATGTGGAAGTTTTCTTTAAAGCAATGCCCTCGTTTGTTCTGTACGAAACGCTTACTGCAGAGAAGCATTTTGAGCCGTCTCCCCGATGAATCTGTTATCTTGGACGTTCAAAAGTAAAAAAAATTGCGTGCACTCTTTTCAAAGTCAAGCTCTGTTCGGGATGTTATTAAAATTTTCATGAGTAAAAAAACTGAGAATTCTAAATGAATCCATCTGATTAAAAATGTATGAACGAAGTTCGCATCATTTCAAAGTAAAACATTTAAAAAAAGTGACCATATAATGTAAAAAATATGACGTTTTCCAAACCTGGCCACATAAGATATGCACACCAAAGTAACCCAAACAAAGCCGTTTCGTTTAAAATATATATATATTACTTATATATTATAATTATATAAATTGTAATATATATTATAATATTAATAAATTACATATATATATATACACATCACTTTTAACATAGGTTATAAATATTTCTAAAATAGCATTCCATGATGTAATCGAAAGCGCCAGGTTCGTTTTCAATTTTTTACATCACATCTAAATGCACTCTAATATAAATTGGTATATTTATGATGAAACTGAAAAAATTATACGTTTAATAAAGTAGGTAATTTTCAGTTCTGAGTGCGGTAGATTTTCCTACGGTCTCCCGGCCATAATCTTCGTCCGTTACACCTTCGAGTTGAAAATATTTAACTTTTTTAATTTCTCTCAGGCAAACCAGAGATTGAATCTCGCCGAATGATATATTAAATCGTTCCGTATGGCATTTAATCTAGTTGGCATTAAACAATGAACACAATTAGGATGATCATTAATAATGCTGCCGGTTTGTGTTACGTGCCGTGATCGTTTTTGCTGCGGAGAAAACCGAAATGTGAAGAGTCGCCATCACCCGGCCGAGCCATATATTAAAAAAGATGTTAAACAACCGAGCAAAACGTGTTGAATGCATTTTTCTTAATATTTACTTACAGCATTTTTCTGTAGATTCTGTCGGTTCTGATGCTAAAGCGGAGCAACAAAAATCGAAAAATCGAAGGAAACACAATAAAACAATCTATGGATTTTACTTTTTTTTTACTGGGCTTCATTATTTTTTGTACATAGTTGGAAATGTATACATGCATTAAGAGTTTATATATAGATATAGACGTAATTTGTATGAAAAATAAATGTAATATAAAATAAAAGCATTTTTTTTTTAAGTTGTCTAGATAAGTTAAGGCTCACATTAGATGTGAGTAAAAATTTTGAGTCCGAATTTTTCATGAACTTGTTTTTAGATAGTTACCTCGATGTCAGAAGGCATTAATAAAGTTACACAGAGAAAAACCATGACATCAGAAAGGGCTTCATTTAAGAAAAACGAACTCTCATAGTCGTCAGAGAAGATGAAAAAAAATTTTTTTGTTTTCACATATTATCTATGAGATGTGCCGTGATGAAAGACATGTACATCGAAAAATTCAGTTATATAAATTGTCAGGTCACAAGTTTCTTTTTCCTATGACAAAATATGTTTTATGATGTTTGTCTTTTGCTGAAACAATAGGTTGTCTTAAAAAATATAGAGAATTAAAATTATGCTCTTTTTAAATGATTACCCATATCAGATAATGAATTTAGAACTACATCACCTTTTTTTCTCGTTAATTCATATTCATATTGAAAACTTTATATCACTTTAGATGAAAAACTTTAGCTGCATATACTTATTTTTTTTAAAATTCATATCACTATAATAATTAATTTTATGCCATGATCTTATAAATAATTATTTACAGCGCCATTGGTCTCAGAAACTTTTATATAATTTTTTCATTAATGCATTTTAAAGAACATTTTCCCTCTTGAAACATTAATGTTTAATGTAATTAAAACATTAAAAATATTTGTGCCACTATAATAGTATAGCGTGGATAGGGACAAAAAAACATCCATATAATTAAAAAAAAATACATAATAATATATACATATATATTGTGCATATGTATGAGGTATAAGTATATATATAATGTATATATTTGATAAAGAGTAGAAAACCGAAATCAGTAAGCATCTTTACATCCTCAAATATTAGATTCACATGGATTTTTTAAAACTTGTAAACAATAAAAGAATGAAAATGTTTTTAAAACGGTGTCCGCGATCTCCATTTGTCATTAGTTAAAATTGATTATTTTATCCCATGTATCTAGTTTTAGGGTTCAATCTCATTCTAAAATTAGTGATATTTTATCTGTCGGATAATTAAATTTTCATCTATCTACGGGAAAAAAAAAAATAAGAAAACTTCACAGGTAAATTACTTTCAAAGAAAGAACCATTCAAGAACCACTTTCAACCAAGAACCAACTGAAAAAAAAACATTTATTTATTATTTTGTTTTTTGCTGTGCACAGACAAATTTATCAAATATGATAAATCCAAACATGTAATATGAAATTGTGTATTATGCAAGAACACGTGAAGCAAACTTGAAATACACATTTTCCGGATAAAAGGATATCTGTCTTGAAAGACAATGGCAGACAATAATAGATATTATTTTATTAATCATAACCTTTTTTTATCTTCATTGGCTTCCAAGCCTCAAGTACCGAAAATAAATCTATAAGATAGTTTTATTCAAATAACGTAGATAAAAAGTTACGAAAAGATACAACGCACTTTTGAAAATGTTCAATTATTCATTAGAAATTAGTCTCACTGTATAATTAAAATTTTCAGAGTTTGCACTGTCAAAATTTTCTAATTAAATTTCGAATAAGACGAAAATTTCTAATTTTTTAAATTAAACTTTCAAGATTTGTGACTCCCGGGTTTTTGCTTAAAGGAGACGCTCACCGAGGTTCAAGTATTAGGAAAAGCTTCTGAGAGTTACTGTCAACAAAAACAATGAGGTGAACCATGAAAAGCAGCATTAACAGATAGATTTTGTTTTGATAAAAGACAAAATTATTTGTTAAATAATTTGATTCGTTCTTCACATATATGAAAATCTTAACGACAATAGTTTTATAGCGTACGCCTAAACATAACCGAGGAAAATGAAGAGAAGACACTTGTAAATATATGATCAGTATTGTATGAAGTTGGAGAGAAAGGGGGAGATAAATTGTTTCTTACATCTCTCAAATAATAATATCCATGTGACAATGATTTATATGCAGGGTCGGAAACAATGACAATCCCACCAAAATAATTACCAATTCCGACAAAGATCTCTTCTAATATCTCGAAATGAATGAAAATTTCAAAAAAAATCTTTTTATTTTTTTACAACTCCAAAACAAACAACATTATTGATTCATTATAGACGTGTCGCAAGTCTGTACTGTAATACATGTAATGAAAAAGATTTGTGGCGATTAAACTACGAAGCATATCGGTTTTGGAAAGAAAACTTTGTCAGTTTTCAGTTCAGTTGCAGAGAATTAATTAATGATAGTATTAAGAAATGAAAACATCCTTCGATTTTTGAGCATATATCGTACAGCACCGTGGAATACGCACATTTTAATATTTTAAAATACAATGAATAGTAAAGAAGTGTCATTATGCTTTTCGTGATCGACATTAAAAGATTTTTCGAGTAAGAAAAGTAATTATTTACATTACTTTTCTCATTTCATTGAAAACAAAAGTTAATTAAAGTCAATAGTAACATTTTAACAAGCGAACTAAAATATGTTTTTCCCATTTGTAAATAAAAAGGTTTTTTTAATTGGTTAAGTGTTATTTATAAAATGTACACAGTTCGGAACACAGTTCGGTATAAGATTTCGTTTCGTAACCTAAATTTTTCTCTATTAAACGATTAATTTCTTTTTTTTTGTCGAAATTATTTAAGTTTCTAGATTATATCATTTTTGTCTGCTTATGTGGCACAATAATCTCAACAGTATCGAAAAGTTCATTACTTTTCCTCTTGTTTTGATTCTGTAGTTTATAATGAAAAAAAATAATATTCCTCTTAATTTTATCAGTCCCAGAATTATTAGTTTGGATTTGACAGTTATTCTTAGTGGTTGATTGTTTCATATGCAGCAAATTATAGAGGTTCCGTTAGGATATGGGAAAATTGTAGAAAAGTGAAAGGAATGAAATACACTGAATGAACATATTTTTGTATAATACATTAGGAAAATGATATCATAATGTTTTCTTCGCCTCATTTACTCGATTTCATCAAATAACTTAATATCAATTTTATTCACCCGTTTTCCGAGCTAAATTAAAACGTGAGAGAAGGAAATTTTAGTTCGACTTTCAAAATGTATTAATCTTTTAACCCAAATCCAATCGGTTTCCACAATTTTTCCTTTGATTGAAAAATTCCACAGAATAAATTTAAAAAATCGCCTCAAATTGTTATTCGACTTAACGAGTGCAACCGTTGTCCGGTTGATCCAAATTGATCTCCGAATAAATTTTGCATTCAGCAAAATTTACATTTGATTCCTGCTTGCGAATTGATTGAATATTCTCGGATGAGGAGGAATCCAATGCTGAATGATACTTTTAAATCAAAATGAATGAAAACCGTTCGACTTAATTC
Organism: Ricinus marginatus; assembly: GCA_028565995.1. Lineage (NCBI taxonomy): Eukaryota > Metazoa > Arthropoda > Insecta > Psocodea > Ricinidae > Ricinus > Ricinus marginatus. The sequence continues at coordinate 3,600,438 of JAOWBB010000008.1, read as the reverse complement.
AACCGGGAAAAAGATCCGACACGTGAACATCAATGCATAACACGTAATCGTGATGTCGAAGTAAACCGGATAATTTTTACCCATTTACCTTTACTATAAGTAAGAGCTTTTAAATAATCTTCCGTCGGAAGTGGCACAACTTCAATTTAAAAAATTAAAAAGATTGAGATTCGGGTAAAATTTGACTGCTGTTATTATTTGCCCCATTTTTGCTCATTCACAATTCCCAAATTCACCTTTCTACTTTCTTTTCAGATAGTTTCCTACATCAGAGCGTTAAAAATAAGACGGTCATGAGATTGCAGCAGTTGAAAGACGAAGAACATGACTGCCGAAGAGCAAGCTCTCGAGGACTCATTCCCAAAGCCAAAGTTAAGACTGTTAAAATGACTTTCGTTATAGTCTTTGGTGAGTCTCAACGTGAATTACGATGCCATACTCTTAACATATATTTAAATATTTCCTCTTTTAGCCTTTTTTTATTATTTTGCAAGAAAGGAAAGATGACCGAATGGAATTATGATTTTTTTTCTGAATTTTATTTCTTGATCTCGATTCCCGGGCAAAATTTCTTCACATCTGAAATAAATATAAAGCATAACATTTAAAGTTTTGTTAATAATTGTAAAAGTGTTTCAAATTTCGATTCTCTTCGATTTTAACTGCAAAAAAATATATTAAAGAAAAATTTTAATCTCTACAAATCGTAATATTATTTAAGTATTGGTTCATTTTATTTATTCATGGGTTTACCAAATTAGCGAAAATACATATCCTCGGAAGAATATTAAAACGGAAAATAATTTTTTTAAATGTCAAGGAGCAATGGATTTGTCATTGAATCGTGATTTATTAATATTATTAGATTTGCAAATTTTTAATTTATATATGTATAGAAATGCACACATGGAGTCTTGTTTTGTTGTCAATCAAACTTAGATTTCATATTATTGTTGCGTAAAATATCTTTTTGTTTAGACGAGTTCCTTTTGTACCAAAACTTAAAATTGCGATCGCAATTGAAAAAGGTTTTAATTCCTCTTCGTTCTAGGTTTGGAATAGATTAAATTGCGGTGCTTAACAGAAAGATTTTCGGGTTCAAAGGGAAAAAGAAAGCTTTTTCTGCCACTAAAAATCGCCTGGTTGGCCTGACGGCGGTCGTCAATCGAAATCAATCTATAAATAATCAAATAGGCCGTGAAACCAATAAATTTTCCAACAGCGAGCAATAATCTGAATCGGGAGAATAAATAAAAAAAAGAAAAGAATTTTACACTAAGAAGGAGAGAATGAATGAATGATAGAGCTGCTTGACATATGGAAAGTTTGTCTCTTTTTCCGATACGTTTTTTTCTTTGCGATTGCGAATCTTGTTTTATTTTTTAAATAAATTTATATCAGAATATAAATTTTCATTCTATATTGTTTTTCTGTATGACTATAGTTATAGTTGTCTTCTCCCGATACTCTAAATTAATATCTCATGACCAATTCTTCATGTCGAATATCGTTTAATCTTGTAGAATTTTAACTCGGTAGATCAGTGATTGCTGTCCATACTATATACCATGAAACTAAAATACCTCCGATTTATCGTAAAATTGAATTAAGTCTTCTTTATTTAGTCAAACGAAATTGATCAGGCATTTTCGCAAAACTGTAAATTTTCATTTTCTAGGATTGGCTTAATATTCACAATGCATATAACACCTCTTATTCTTGTTTTGAAAATTGCACGAAACCGCATAGATTATTTGCTCATAGCGATCGTAGAACATATCGTTTGGATTTTGGTGCATGGCAATGACACACCAAAATATTGAGTAATATCTCTTTAAAATTCAATATTTGAGTTCAAATGTTGAAATAATCATTATATAATGAACATATTCTGAATTGTGAAAGCACGTATGAATACATTTTGGTTTTTAGGTATATTTATCTTTGATCAGACAACCATTTCCGAAGCCACTATGCAATTATAGTTATGCAAATATTTATTAACGCGAATCAAAACCTTGGAAAATTTATAATGTCACGATTATATAAATCACACAATATCCCACTTCAGCAAAAAACCGCACCTTATCATTCTTTTCCGAACCATTGAGTGCTTCATTTCTCTGCTTTGCACATACGAAAACCTTTCACATCCAAACCTTCCTAATCTTTTTTGCCACAATAAACTGATGAGAACAATATATTCCTTCTGATGGATGCCACATAAAGAGATATCTAATCCGTTTGCGCCGAAAAGCATATTCTGGTAAAGAATAAACTTCCTTTCTCTGCCAGCAAAGGATATACTCATTTTTTGATAATGCTATCGGCTATAATTTCAAAATTACCAAAATTTCACTCTCAGACAAAAACTCAATATATCCAGTTCTTTATAATGTCGATTTACGGAACTTCATGTGATCCTTTTACAGCAGCACGCTATGTGTGATCCGAAATTCATACCCAGCAAGAATATCTATCGGTCACTAGCTATAAATAAAAATGTTTTTATTTTATTTATGTATTTGAAACAAAAATGTTTACGCGATTTTTGATCCCGACACAAACATAATTTAGTTATTCCCCCTTACTTTTTGGCTCATGCGTCTACATAATGGTTATTTTATCTGAAATCGTAGATTATGTTTTTTCCTTTTTTTTAATGCACAATTCCCGATACCTTAGGTTGAATAAGACACTAAATCGAATTAATATTCTTCTTTGGCAGGCAAATCACGTTACACCGTTCGAGATATCGATCAATAAATTAATTTTTTTCTAATAATTCACAAAAATTTGTAGTTCCCGCTGTTATAAACATATTATTAAAAGATATTATTATTTTATTATTTCCATATCTTTTGAATGTGATATAAGTTTTTTTGCCACGATTCCGTGTTGCGAAAACAAATTTCAATTGCAGATCAAACCTATCGATTGAATACTTAATAAAAATCTGACATTAGATGTTTGTTTAATAATTACGATTGTTCACAACGATAAGTTATTCATTAACCAATTTGTAGTTCAAGATCTGGTAATTGTGGATGGCAATTATCGATGCGGCTCGCAATTAATTTAGACCCCGAGAATTCAGGACTGTTCCAATATTTGTCAGGATATTTGCCTATGTTAATAATGCAGAAATTGAGAGAGAACGGAACGTTAGCGAAATAACCTCGGATTTCCAGCAAGTCCTTTTTGTGCATCCGCGGGAATCGGTTTCCATCTTGATTGCTGAGAGATTTCCCTGAGAAAATTGCCCGTGATTTAAAATTGAAATCCATGCTCTTTGTTTTGGTGCCATGGGCGAGGCATCGAAGCAGGAAAATTCTCAAATCGTCTTTCGGCAAATTTACGCCAGTCTCCAGGCAGTTTTATAACATTTTCCAACGGAAGTGCCTGATCGCGAATAGGAAAATTATCAAAGATTTGCCGGGAAGAGGAGTGCGCCGAACGCCCATCCGATGTTCGCTCTTCGTCAGTCGATTATTTCAGTTCTGCTGATTTAGATGGAGTTAAGTCGTTCAGAAAGCGTGTTCGAGGGACCGGAGATAAGTAAGCAAATCTCTTGTACCTCGAAAATATTTCGGTAGCCATTCGATCAACTCTCAGATTAATAAATTGCGATCGTTGGATTAAGTTTTTTTTTTTTTTTCGAATGAATTAATCTACTTATCCATGACATATCCTTTTAATTTCAACTATCTAAATTGTCATCTAATTTTATCTTTCCAAGGGTTTTGGAACCACGAATCCTTCATAGCCGGCATATTTCTCATGACGCGACAGCAAAACATCATTTAAGCTGGCAATTTTATTTCAACGCTGCATTCATTTATTACCCTTGCTGAATTTTCTTCGGAGAAAAGAAAAATTTTAATGATTGGATAATGATTCGATGTGTTAAGATGAAGCAGAAAAATTAATTGAAATCCCCAAAGACAGCGACAACAGCTGCACCAAAACAACCTTTATAACCTGGAGAATTGCTACTGACATAATCAAAGACAATGCAGAATAAGTCCAGCGAGCCAAAGAAGTTTTTGATACCATCCGATTGTACTGGAATATCCGAGAGTTGTCTGCTCGTAAATATTCTGAGCCTTCAGCCTTACTTTTCCGACTTTGAATATGCAGGCATTAAAATCGCATGGAACTACATCATTTGAAAAATGATAATCTTTCCCAGTTCTTGTTGTGCACCTTACCTGTAAAGCCGGCTTTAAAGATGTGGTGTTTGGGGGAGCGAAAGTTATTTTGTACGAATAATTTGCAGCATCTGATAAAATGGGATTCAGGATTCGAAGGAAGTTGATGTTATTCTGATTCTTACTCAAGAATATAGTTCAATAAAATTTTGTTTAAATTCATACCACCCGTGAAGTGGATGTTTTTCTCTTTGGTCGGTCCGCATTAAATTAGCCTCTAATCACATTGCCCGATTTTCAAGTACCCCGCATCGAAATCGCGCTCTTTTCCATCTTTTTTCTTTATTTTTATTATTTTTTAGGTTGATGCCGAGGACATTTTGGAAAATTTCCTTTCTAATCTAATCAATCAGTTGAAATAAATACGATGAGAAGGGGGGTAGGGGGACGTGCGGAAAGAAAAAAAATTTACGGTAAATCAAACCAAAAATTTTCTTGCGTTATTCCTATGACCATCTCCGTCGTTTCATTTTCACTAACTGATAAGCATAAGGGAATTTTTCAATAATATATAATCTGTACGCATTTGCTTGAAATCGATTATCGTGCAAGTGAAAATATATAAAAAAAAAAAAAATCTTCCTCCATGTATTTACAGACGCGGATTTTATTGTATCCGAAATAATGTATAAGTCGCGATGCATGTCTCTTCGGTAAATGGCGGTTTCTTCTGTTTTACGATTGAATTTGCATTCAAAGCATACCTGACAAATTACAGAGCCTATAACGAGATATATGTAATAATTTCTGCTTCCGATTTGGAATTTTCATTATGCTGGCATTTTATGTGTTATTTGCGAAATTTTTTGTACATTTTTCTTGCGACAGAGAATTCGCTCACTAATTGATTTACATGCTTTTCTCTTAATTTTCAGTGTTCATTTTATGCTGGAGTCCATACTTCATTTTCGACCTTCTTCAGGTTTATGGCCATGTTCCTAAAACCCAGACGAACTTCGCAATAGCGACTTTCATACAATCGTTGGCGCCGCTTAATTCAGCAGCCAATCCCGTCATTTATTGTTTGTTTTCAACTTCAATCGGCAGGACTCTCAGGTAAATAATTTATTTACTTTTTTTTTTATTTTTTTAATGCACTTATTAAAGAGTCAAGTACTCGAGTACGGTTTCGATAAATCAATCATTTTAATGACCGTCTGTTGTCGTTAAAGTCAACCTACTTGTATCTTAACGTCAAAACTGCTTAATTTATAGGTAATTTCCCCTTTATGTACTGTCGGGTATCACGTTGCAGTGTTTTTCGATGCAACCGATTCCGGCTTGGCTCCGAATTCTTTACAAAAATCTTTTCCCGCACTTTTTTTTTTTCTTCCTTTCTCGATCCCGTTTAAAACATAAACTTGAAATAATTTTGCAATGTAAATTTTTTATATTTTTTTTTTATTCGCAAGCAACTCAAAATTGACGTTTCGACAAGAAAAACATTGTGAAAATCGCATTACAAGATATGCTCTGGCCAATATCAAAACTCCGCTCCGGGCAAATTGTAAATGAAAGAAATTTTTCCCCGGGGGAACGGTGGGGAGGGATTACATTCCGTTTTGTGTATAAAGTTGCAAGGAAAATAATAAGAGGAGTTTTTGCAATTTGAGACAATGATGGAAAAAAGTATATAGTAATTGATTATCTGTGTAAACACGGGTTTAAGTGTACTTCGTCCTATGAAAAAGGAGGAAGTTAAAAGCCGGGAAATTAATTAGTCCCAAGGAAAACTCTCCAGACTTTAATTCGTTCATTTAGGAATCTCTTTCTCTTCACTACAGCGAACATTGAAACGATATCAATGTGATTTAATAATACACCGCCATTCATTCTCCTTTCTTCCTTCGAAAAGGACTCTCGGTTCTCTCCATGCTGACTTTCACAGCGTAATAAAACGTAAATTATTAATTAATTAAAATTTAAAAATCAGAATTTCGTAAAAATTTCGACCTTTTCATTACCTTTTTCGAAAATGGATCGGAAAAAGAAAAAAAAAAACCACCGAGAATGTTTTCCATTATGCGATAACATATATATATTTACAAAATTCCCTTCCGACTGGTAACAAATCTATTCAGGGATTCCTACATAATTTCCATTGTTATTAAAAATAACACTTAATTGATTTTGTTTTTAAATTTAATTTCCTGACGAGTCATTTTTCATTTTTCCTCATCCCCTTGCCAAGTAAATCCATATCAAAAAGATAATAAATTTAGAACTTATTTATAAATTTCTATTTGTTGATCGAAGAATAAAAAGAAAAAAGAAAAAGGATGCAGTTTAATACATCTTGAATATTAACTTATTTTCCGTGGCACGTGCAAATTTCCCTTTTACAAAGTAAAAAGATCAATCATCATTTTTGTTTTGTCTAAAAATCATCATTTTCATATACAAATAAGGCGCCTCGGTGAAGTTACTTATTTTTTAATTTTTCCTTTTATTAATTCTAATTTCACATACATGATTTTTGCAAATGCTTCCGGCCGGTTCTCTCCCGTTTTTAACGATCATTTTTCCGTTTTGCGGGATCAACCATCATATTTTCATCGGCGATTTTAAGGTCCAAACTATTCATTTAACGATTTTTAATCGGTAAAAATTAAAATTTCTCCACGTGAATAATTTGAGCCTTATCCCAATTTTTCCACAGTAATGTCTCAACCTTTAAAAAAATCTTGGTTCCTTTTCGTTTCTTTTTTTTTTTTTTTTTCATTTTTATTCAAGATTCATTTCAAAGGTCCGTTTGATGAATAAATTGTCCATTCATCCGCTAATTCGGCTCTTTATTTCTTTCTTGCGCATTTTTACCATATTTTTCGATTCCACACAACTAAACTGGAAATGCCTTAGAATGGAGAATGTAAAAAATTAATTACATAAAAGGAAAGTTTTTTTTTTTTTTATTTCTGACAGAAATTATTTTTAACCGTTCCTCAGGTGAAATGCCTTCGAAATGCTGCGAAAGGAATTTATTTGCCTTTTGTAAGCAAGAGCCGCGGAATCTTGCGAAAGTTTGTCAAAGGAAACCAAGCCCTTTAATATTTTTGAGCCTTAAAAATTTTGTGCATTCATCCAACAGGAAAAGGATGCGTTCGGATGAAACCTCTGCTAGTTCGAGTTGAATAAATCCGAATTCGCAATTTTCAGCGAAAGCTCCAACTTCGTTCCTTCTCCCAATCTTCCCTTTAAAACATCAAATAAAGAACTTATTTCGGCCCCAGACGTTTGCGAATAATGTCATTTGCGGTTTTCAAATTATTGTTTAAATTTTTAATTTTTCCGACATTCTAAACTCGAAACTTCTTCTATTAAGATTTTTAACGTGGCAGATTGTGAAGTGAAAATTTACATTTCTACAAAAAAAAAAAAATTGAAATGTTTTTTTGTAGGATTTAAATCCCTTGAACGCAAAGTGAATTTTTCGAAATTATTTAGCGACAGCCCTGCTGTTCTTTGCATGAGTTTGGGTTATTTTCATCGAACTTTGAATTTACATTCGGTTTGAAAATCTTTCCTGCACGGGAAGCTTTCCTTAAGTTCCTTTTCATCCGGATAATTCATTTTATTTCAAAGACGGTCTCAAATTTGCACGTTTCAAAAAAACGGAAAATTTTTAAAAGTCGCATCAGCAGCGTATTGAGAATTAAAACGGAAAATGTTTTTCAGCGCTCGCTTCTTTGTTTCGTCCAAATTAAAACCTGACACAGAAAAATAAAACATCCTTATGCACAAGACAAAATCGAAAAATCTCCAATCGCAATGCTTGCAATGTACATGTCTTGCAATGCTCGTGGCATATACATAAAGTCATCGTTTCCGCTCTTTATAGCTCTATCATTGTCATTTCAAATTTCAGATTGATGGGAATTCTTTCTTTCAGGTTTTTTCCTTCTGCCACATCGTATTTTCTTTCTCCGGATTGCAAAATTTTGAATTTTTTGAACCGGCAAAATTTGTAGCCCTCTCAACACCAGTGACACACCCTGAATAGTAAATTTTTAATGAAAGATTTTATCAGATCATCTTTTTATTTTCATATGTATCAAACGCGTGCATTTAAAAATTCAAGTTTTTTTTTTTGCCTTGTATTTAATGATTTAATATCATTCCCTAAAATGCTGGGTGTTTAATATTCAAATTAAATGAACAATTCAAGTAACAAAAAAAAAAGTCTTATTGGGCATTATTTCTAAAGCTATTTAAGTTTATGCCGACGCATGAATAGTTTTGATTTTGGCAAATCAGTTCGTTAGGAACTTGGAAGGAAAACCTCCAGTATTCCGATCCAGATGCGGAGGAGGTGCAAAATGGCAAAAACTGCAAGACGGAAAGGGCCGCGAAAGGACCATAAAATGGAAATCAACGAGGAATTTTCATTAAATATGTCCGTTTTGTTGTCACTTTTACCTGGCGTAATGAAATAAAATTCGAATAATCGTCTCACCCCGAACTGGACTTCTCGGCGGAGGTTGCCTCGTCTTCCGAAAAATTCTCATCCCCATTTCTACTTGAACGAAATATTAAATACACCGTCTTCGTTACCTGAGCCAACGTTGTTTTTAAGCTTCGATGCCTGAGGTTTCGCCCGGTAGACAAGGGCTCGGAAAGCCACAGCGGACGCCATTTGACGGATCGCTCCCGTAAATTACGAAGCAGGAAAAAATGGTCTCTTTCTGGATCGGGACAGACGATGAAACTGAATAAGAAAGGAAAAATGAAGAGATGTCCTCTTCCATTAGGCCGAACGGAAGGTTTCTCCATCCACGGATCTTTCCAAACTGGCGCGATTTATGTGATTCAATTCCGGCCTCTGATGGATTTTTCTTTTTTTTCTTACCCGCCACCCCCGGATCCGAAATCTGAGTCCCAACCTTTTTGCAAAATTCATCAGTGTCTCACACCCAAAACGCACCACTTAAATAGTTCCCGGTTGGAAATCCGAAAACTTGGGCCAAGAATTTTTCCTCTTTTGCAGTTCCCTCCCATTCAGTTTCGGTGTCCTGGGGGGGGTCAGCTTTTCGGATCCCTCTGGTTTTGCCGCATCGAAACGCGAGAAGTTCAGCCGTGATTGTTTCGTAGGAGCAGGAAAAGCGAGGAACCTCCCTGAACGTAACAAATCGAAAATAATGCGGGGCTGAGCGGTAAATTTTCGGTGAAATATGTAAATTCATGCAAATGCAAAAACGCAGGAAGATGATTCAAGCAAGTTTCCTTCGAATCCGACATTGCCGGAGTTTGCGTTGTGCAAGATGTCCACGAGGGCCCCGGCAAGCCAAAAAGCCAGACCGTTTTATTGGCTTAGATCGAAAACCATTGGCAAAGATAATTCTCTTGTGGACTGCGTTTTGGCCACATCTCGGGCGCATTATGATCATGTCACCTCGGACATTATTCAACGCGAAATCAGTCGAATGCCGTCTGTGACCCGAGCGGGTCATCGGGGATTATGCTAATTCCGACCGAGATAAATTTAAACTTACTCGTTTATTATAAATAATATAAGAGATTTTTCAATAGGGAACGTCAAAGAAAATAAAAACTTCGTTACATAATTTATCATTTATTTTTGTTTCTTTCTCCCCCCGCCATCCCCCTTCTAAATTCAATGTTGAAATCTAAATGACGTTCGCTTTCACGCATAAGATGACTTTGACTAACGTTATTTATTGCAATCATCCGATATTTTGCTCCGAAAAAAACGAAGCATGAGAGGATTATTGATGACTGACCGAAGACAAAATTTAACTAACATCCCTCGGCATGCCCGAATAAATTATAACGTGCAGCTCCGGCAATACGAGAATTTTGAATTTTTCGATCCCTTTCGCATCAAAAGCCTAATGTCGGATTAAATCCCAACCTCACGAGATCGGAACTGAAAATTTATCATTTATTTTCAATCAGGTTCAAATTAGAATTCAATTCAAATTAGGCGCCGCTTTTATGAAGATCATTTTAAAAAAGATTTCTCGCATTCTCCTTTTTGGAGTTTAAAATGGGCGCTGTTGTCTTCGATTTTGGCAGCTGGGAAATAAAAAAAAAAAAAAAAAAAAAAAAAAACAAATAGGGAATGTGATTTAATAAACTAAATCGGAATCCTCCTTAAATGCTCGATTAATCGCGCCGGAATCGAGAAAGCGGAAGGAGAAGAAGTAAAATAAAAGGGAGAAAAAACGAAAAAAAAATTTGTTTTGCACCGAGATTAAGCTTCCGCGGGTCATTTCCCAACAATCCGAGATGAAAGAGGGGAGGAGGGAAGAAAGAATCCGAATACGAAATGAAGGAGAGAAAAGGGCAATAACCGAAAGAGGCGGATAACCTAAATTGGCGTCGTGCCATGCGGTCCCAGAAACCCATCGCGAGTTTTCTTTTTTTTTTCTTTTTTTTTTTTTTTTTTCCACAAGGAAATGAGTAAACAAGTCTGGTGACACTTCTCCCATTTCCCCCTTCCTGACACTCGATTCACTCGACCAGTCTTACAATGTATCGAATCTTTTCTCATCCGGTGTTCCCCTCAACTGTTCGACTCTTGTCTTAAAGCATGAACCCGATTCTGTAAAAATAATAAAATTTTTCTCACTTTACTCTTGTGAAAAAAAAAAAAAAAAGGAAATCCTTAACGCTTCAAAATCCAATGCGTAAAAAATAAAAACTCATTTTTTATTCACTACTCAACACTCAAACAGCCATTTTAAAAATGTTCACATATTGTTACAGATATCTACGGTATTAACCTTTGCTTTGTTCTGATATCCGTTGGTATTTTAAATCTGAAAGCAGATATCTGCCAAAAATAAAAACACTTTGACGTGTGCTTCATTTCATTTCAGGAAATATTTTCACTTGAAATTAATATCAGGTTGAATCAAATTTATTTCTATTGCATGCATAATACCACTCTAATTAATATAATATAAAAATATTATTTTTTTATTTGTATTAATTTGAACTAGATTGCGCGTTAAAAAATTCTAACTGCGCTTAATAAAATTTTTTATCATTTAATAAAAATTGTACAAATTTTCTTTTTAAATTGTTAAAATTAAAATGTTTTCGTTGAAGATTTTTCAGTCACGTTAAAATTACAGAAAAAAAATAACCATTTTTCCGCATGTACATATATGACTACATGTAGCATGACTAGAAGCAATTCCAATCGCGTGTGACACTGATATACTTCTTTAACAATACATATAAAGAAAATATTGGAAAGAAACTTCAGGTTTTTTATAACTATAAACTTCGTTCAGCACAGTCGTAACTTTTTGAATTTAACATTCAAAAATTCAAATACTTATATTCATTTACTACCCTCTCTGAAGTGAGTGTAAAACTGGAATTATATGATAATATATAATTATTATACAACAGGATTTAATTATAAATTTATAATGCTAAACATGGAATATTTATCTTTAGATTGTTGTTAAAAATGTTTTGTAAAATTTCCATTGTATGCCAGTGCAAATTTAAAATTACATTTTTCTTCTGATATAATTACTTATGGAATTGTAAAAAAATGAAATTCTGGCTTTTATAGCTCCCCTATTACAATATCATGCCTTGCAAAGTGTTAAAAGAACAGTATCTGGTGCTAGATTTTAAATATTACTGACATTTTTTTTATTTGATTAAAACGTAAGCCTTTATCGTCAGCTACTTGATATTGTTTTCATATTTTTTCCAGAAAGTTGCCTCCTTTCAGCTGGTTGATGAAGTGCTTGGGAGTTTGCTGTCCTACGGCGACGAGAGAAGAGACCTCGACTCCACCGCCCGATCCGACTCTAGCAGCGAGTGCGCGATGGTCCTCCAGGAGGAAAGTCACCCACAATGTCCATCTGGCAGTTCCCAGACTTAGAAAAGGCTGCGACGCCCTTGTGATGGAGGCGGCTGCTGCTGCTGTTGTCACGGTAGTGTGATAACTGCCATAGAGGACGTTGAATGGTTTCTTATTTAATAAGTTACCGCACATCCTTCTCCGTACGGCACGGTGTCCACCTAGTCAATGATTAATAATAATGTTAATGATATTCGTGTCGTTGTGAAACTTGTTTTTTTTTTTTTTTTTTTTTATTTGACCATTCCAAAGGTTTACGAAAAATAAAATTTTGTGGAAAATAGTTTTTAATTATAATAAAATATAAAATATAAGTTAAATTTCATTTTAACCTTTGTGTAAATTGAAAAAATCTTCATTTTCTTTGGTAAAACATTGAAACCTAATAAATTAATTATTCTCCTTGAATGTAAGCAGTTTTGTAAATTAACAAACCAGATCAAAGAGATAATAAAATACTATATTCTGATATGACAAATATTTAAATCTAATGTGGTTTAACACGCTGCACAATAAGATGAATTAATGTTTTTAACAGGACCGCATTTTTCCACCCCTCCAATTTAATAGTTCATAAATCAAATAAGAAAAGCTTCGGTAAAATTTTTCGTGCAAATTTTAAACAAGATGACATATGCTTTATAGGTAATATAAAGTTATTAGAAAACCAAATAATTTAATACACAATTTAAGATAAGCTTTAGGAAATAGGAACAAAATGTGTGAAATTGCAAATAATCTTCTATTATCGGGCATTAATAAAGGAATTGGATTCCAAAATTTCTTTAAACAGGCGAGATTTATACAACTAGTGTTTAGAATTAGCATTTAATATCACAAATAAACCGTTATCAATACAATTTTCCGCCATCCTGATCCAGTCGTGTGAAAAGCACAAGAAAGAAAAATGCAGTGGCACAAGAAACCATTATGTACACAATTTTGTGTCTTGAATTCTCGATTGGCTGATAAATAAAAATAGGTTTAAAAAAAATGGATAGGGAAAGAAATTTGCAAGTAACACTTTTATTATCAGCTGTCTCGTCTCTGAAAGTTTCATCAAATGCACTTCAGTCTTATTTGAGGTAATTTTTTTTATGTATTTACTTTATTTTCTTAATTTGTTTTAAAATCTTTAAATCGTTTCTTTCTTTTAATAGAAACCACTGTTTGCATATTTTGAAATATAACGGTTTCAAAGTTCCGATAAGTGCAAAGAAAATTTTGTGCCAGTTTTGCCACACACCATGGGAACATGGTGCCTTTACTATAAAAGTTTTGCCGAGTGTAAGGAAAGGTAAAAGAATTAGAAAAATAATACGGCGAATGGAGTCACAAACAAAATTATCAGAAATTCATACAAAAATTATGTCATCCATACAGACAGCAAACACTATTGTAAGTAAATTTAATGATGAAGGTTCTGTTCATGCCAAAATAAACTTTTTATTTATTTTTTTTTATTAGTCTTTGTATTATTAAACTAAAAACAAAAGTAACTCTTGTTTACTTTTTTATTTAAAAATTTAATTCCATAATTTTCATCAAAATACCCTATTTATTTTTAATTTATTGTTATTAATTGAGAAAGTTATTTAAAAATTAGATGCAGTACAAAAAATACTTCTAATAAATGTTGTCTATTAATGTTTTCAATGTTTCCTTTTTATTACTTCCTGATGCAATCACTGATTTTTGATTTTCAGTTTGGTCGGATTTTTTTACTTGATGATTAAGATTGAAACTTAAAACCTGTGGTGTTTGATAATGCTACTTTTCACCTTTATTGAGTTTCAGATATTTTTTTTTATAATTGCTTTTGCATCTGTTATTGTTTATGTTATTTTCAACAGAAAATGAATGTTGGCAGATTTATAATTAAATAATGTTAAATAATTGCTATCATGTTAAAAAGTATATTAAATATCCCTTGCATATGAAACTTCAATTTTATACTTTTTTGTTGAAATATAAATTAAATTTTTCAGAACTAGTTTTTAATTGGAAATGAAGGTGTTGAATAAAATTATTTTTAATATTAGATATAACCAAATTTAGGTGTTATTAGTAAAATAAAATTTCAATTTCAGGTATTGAAATGTTGGATTTGTCATAAACTGACCACTTTTAAGACTACTAAAAGTATATCATCCAGAAAAATTATTCCAATTAAAAATGAATGTTCTAATGTTAAAAAGAAAAATAAAGCTAAAAAGCATAAGAATAAGTTTTCTGGTTTAAAAGAAAAAGTTTTAAATCAATTTCATGCTCTTAGAGAAAAAACCAAGGAAGTTCAAACTAAAAGGAAATTTAAAAATCTGGAACATTGTAACAGTGTAAATGCCACTAAAAGGTAGTTTTTGTTATTTTTTTACTTGAAAATTTCTGATTCAAACATAAAAACAAACTATATCTCTAAATTTTATTAAAAATTGTAGTTGAAAACTTGTAAGAAATAAAATGATAATACCGTAAATAATTTAACACCATTAAAGTAATGAATTTTTCATGGGATTATTTTATTTATTTACAATTTTTTCTCAGTTTTTAGCAATCATTTTCTGACATAATTAATAATGAATAAAAATTTATTATTTTCACTTTTAAACAATTTTTTTTTCAGAAAAATGGCATTAGGGCTTGTGTCAGACAATCCTACTTCATCAACTGGAAAAATGAATAGATTTGAGAAAGCAAAAGATATTCAGGAAAAACAGTTGCAAAATCCATTAAATATTTCAAATTGTCAGGAAGTTACTAAATTAAGCAGTGATGATTTTATTCCTGCAGAAGTAAATGTTAAACAAAAAGGCAAAAATATAGCAAAAGCAAAAAAAGATAGTAAATTTTTAAAAACAAATCCAAATGAAAAAAATAAATCAAATATGAATAAAAAGAATAAAGTTATAAATCCTTTCTGTGAGAAAGTTCAATTACTACTTTCAAAAAAAAGTGGAAAAAAATTAAATCAGTTAAAAGATTTGATAAAAAGTGAGGAAAAAAAAATTGTTTCTGGCTCTTCTTTAAAAGATTTTTTGACATTATTGTAGGAGATTAAAAGTTAAGTAAATCTTTAATTGTAATATTTGTACAACTATCTATATGTATAAGTAAAGTAAAATACATAATAGAAAACAGAATCTGAGCTACAATATTAGTTTTTTCTAAAAGTTGATGTTTTGTTAGGATATCATTAATTTTAAGTATAATAATAAAAGTAAAGATGAATACATTTTAAAAAGCATAATTATAATTCGAATATAAAAAAACCCCACTTGAATGAAGAATTTAAAATTTCTTCCCATTTAAATGAAAAATAATTCTTGGATGGAAAATGGAAAATATTTTAAGATAAAAATTTTATCGTAATAATAAAACAAATGATGTTTTTATTAGACATAAAAGATAAAAGTGAGTTTACCAATTCAATGGATTTTGTTCAAATGTATTTTTTTTTATTAGAATAATAAATATGATTGCTATATTTTCCCCTATTTCAAGTTCCTAGAGATGCTCAATGAATGTATCGACTTATTAATATTTAAACGCTTAATAAAAGTACATATGAAAAATTTATAAAGTATGTAATTTTTGTTTTAATAATTAAATTCAAGTTAAATTCCTTTTTAGTGAAAAGGATTTTTAAATTTTCTTACATCGTATCTTATTATTTTTAATGAATATTGTGATCCCATTATTTTTTTAAAATTATTAAAGAAATAAATAGTTTCAGATTTAAAGAAAAAAATGAAAAATTAAAAAATTTTTTTACCTTTTAAAATTTAATTAATTGCGTATCTGATCGAAAATATTAAATTTTTCTCACGTAAAATCAATATTTAATAATTAATATTTACGTATGTCTGCACTTATTAGTTTTCATATTTGTTGATCTTTAGATATTGAAATTAATTTGCCATGAATTTTATTAAATTAATTTAGGGATAATGTTAACATGAAAAGACACAAAGAAATGATAAATGAAGACTCATACAGTCAAAATAACATTTAAAATTGAGGTTAAGGCATTAATAATTAATTTTTTTATAAAATAATAAAGTCATTTTCTCATATTAGCAACATTTTATTTCTTACTTAACTTAGCGATACACAACTTAAGGCTCCTTATAAATAAATAATAAAATGTAAATTTAAATTTTTTTGATCTTGAACTTTTTTAATGTTATCCGAGTATATTCTTTAAAAGAATAATCTGTAGGCAAGATGCAATTTCTTGAATTAAAATTATTATTCTAAAGGAATTTCTTCTTTCACAATCTGAAAAAAAATTGTTCTTCATTATTAACAAATATCATAACCTTTAATTTTTAAAAATATTTTTATTTGATAAGCAATATTTGGCAAACGATCATCATAATTAAAAGCGAAAATTATTTGACTGATTTTTATTTCAGATAAGGTAAAACCATCTTCTCTAAACATAAAGGAACAATTTTTGTGCTTATGGATGTAGTAGTTAAAATTATGCCTATAAGAAACTTCAAAATATTTTATTAATAATTTTTGAAAGATAAATTTTCAGAAGAAACATATTTTATTATTATATGTAAAATAAGTTATAACGTTTGGGATACGTTTATTATAACCTAGAGCAAGAAAAATGATGCGAATTTCAGCGACAGCTCAATCAAGTTCATAAATAGGTATTTATTCATTTTTTGTGTTGTTAAATAAACGAATAACAACTGAATTAAGTGGAGTCAAAGATAATTATCTTTTTTAGAGTAAGGCTGTCGCCGGATTTAAAAAAAGCTGAAACACGAAATAAATAGTAAGTAAAGAAAAGCTTTGAAAAGTTGATAGTTTAATTGTTCCTAAAATCTGTTTAGAGATTTTACATGTATACATCTTCGATTTTTTTTTATTTAGTGAAAATTTAAATCTTAAATTGTAATGTCGAGATCAGTTTCAGAAATCAAAACTTTTAACCCGTTAATAAAAATAGCTTTGAAGCTGTAGCATAACTTCAATTCTGTTTCTATTAGCTGTAATAATTACATAGCATATTTTAAATCTGACCTTGGCACATATTAATTTATACTGATATTCCGTACATCTTTCAGGCCTGGGGGGGAATTCTCGGCCTCTCCTTTTCAATTCTTGTAAAACATCAGCTATGTCAAGTATGGAGAGCGGGTCAATCTTATTCTTCGATATCACCGACACGAGATACTCGATGTAGTGAGTCCTAAAAATAACATACACTACCTTGAGCAAGCTTTCCCTGTAAACATTTTCGCATATCCCATAATATTTTGGCGGCATGCGCTTGTGTTCCCTGCGTATTACTGTTTCTAGATCGTCAGAGTTCAATATCGTTAAGGTATCCAATGAATTTCTTCGGATAATTTTAGCTAAATATTCAATATAGTGTTTTCTGTAAGAGATTAAATAATGCATCTGAATTTCTTTGTGCTTTCTCCGTTTAAATTTGAACCGAATTTTTCTGGGAACACTACAGAATACGGAAAAAGTATTATTTTGTTTCTTCAATAAAAATTATCCTTTCTGACCTGCATAAACCGGCATGACCTTCTTCAACGTTCTGTTTGCAAAGGGTATCTACCATTCCTTTTGGTGTCTCTTTCTGAACTTGTATGGTACACTTATAAACTAACGAACCATCTGGGTTTTGTATTGGTTTCATCGTCTCCGGAGGGTCCACCATGAATTCTATGTTATGTTCCTGTAAATTTATTTTATTTCAAACTATGAATGTATTAATTGACAATTGCGAATTTTCGTGAAGCAGAATTTATGGGAAGAATGCTTCTTGTTACAGAATTTTTGATTTCCATACCTTCAGAAGATGTTGCAATTCTCCTGGTTCTTTATCTCGCAAGTAAAAGAGGCAATTCCTTGGATGATGAGCATGAAGCCCCAGTTTGGAACAATAACTGCTGACTTCGCATTTGGCTCCCATTTTAAACGGCTTTCCGCAGCCACAACAAAATTCATATCTTTTGAAAAATGTGTGTAATTAGAAGTTTAGTATTGCACCAGCAAATGAACAGAAGGAAAACAATACTTACTTGCACTGTGTGCAAGTGAAATGCATGCATCCTCCACGTGACAAAGAATATCTAAATTTACATTTGGGGCAATCTATCCCATTGTCTTGGAGATGCTTTGCAACTCCAGCAGCTTGGCGCTCCGGATCATTTGCTTCCTTCCATTCATTGAATTTTTCACAAGATATTCCTTCGTGTTGCTTCTCCCACTATGAAAATTAGAAAATTTAAAGGAATGGATCCCTTGCTGATTTTCTTTTTAATCTCAGTTGCATTTTTGATGCCTAAATGGATACTTTTTTGCCAGTTACGTTACCAACCATTCAACAATTTACATAAATGATTCTTACCGGTTGTCTGCACTGGGCACAAGTCACTGTTTTGCAGTCTGGACAAGTCAGTCTTTTCTGGCGCGGGTTTGCTATAAATCCGGAAGAACACTAGAAATTTTAAAATCATATTAGTAACTTAAATTTTACATTATTCATATGTTTAAATTGTCAGTGAAAATCTATTCACAAATATTTTAACAATTTCATACATCGTGGATATTCGTTTTGTACCTTAACACACCACTTAAAATTGGGATCTTGCATTAATGTTCGATCTCTCAATTTTCTCTGAAATAACTCATGAGTCGTAGGTTCCAAAATGGTTTTTAGCAAAATGTCTAAATTGCTGAAATATTCTAAGGCTTCGTCTTCATTATCGAGTTCAGGCTCCTTGCAGAAAGGGCAAACTGCATCGCTAATAGTGCGATCACTTATTATAAGAGTGAAATAATTTTTCGCACACTCACGACAACATCTATGAACACATTTTAACATTGAAACCATCTGCAATGCAAATTATATTGAAAATTTTTTTTGAATTAATAGTAAATATTTCATTGTCAGACATCATCGTGCTCCCAAAACTTCATTCACTTACTTGCTTCATTGGATATTTCCCCGTACACAATTCGCATTCCTGCTGAAGGAAGGCAACAGCGGCATAAACGTTGCTGCACTCCAGAGCTGCATCTACTGCATCTTCTTCACTGAATTTCAGATTCATCAATTTAACTGCTATTTCCGCTTTCTCATACGTAGGGACCATTCCTTCTGCCAAATATCTTCGAACCTGACGCTGAATACCAAAATTTTCCATTAACATGTATTTTTTTAAGTTCCTTGCCTAATAACCACATTTAAGATAAAAACGACAACCAACAAGCAAGAAAGACAAGCAAAGCGTAAACAGAAAACTGGACAGGGTGAAGCTTGCAGGCTAGACAACAGCTGATTACCTCAAAATCTATTTGCCGCGATTCTGTATCAGTTGATTGCACTGCTTGTTTGATATTCTCTCGATTGTCTTCTGCAGTTTCTTCTTTGTCCACGTGTTGACCGGGCAACTGCACAGCAACGGGTCTTTCAAGAATCTGTTCTTTTCCTTGATTTGAGTCTGCCCAACCTGAGTTTTGCTTCTTTCTTCTGGGGCGTGGTATCGGTCCATTGTTTTCCATTTCCCCTTCGGTTTGTTGCGACTGAGCACTGGTTTCGGTTTCAGTTTTCCGATTTAGCCCTTCGTGTTCCACATTAATTTTCTCGCCTTCCATATCATTCACTTCTGTTAAATGTCTGGTTTCCATCATATCTTCGTCGCAGTCATCTTCCGATTGAAAATTTTCCTCGGATTCTTTTACTTTTTCTTCCACGAGTATTACTTCTTTCTGACCGTTATCGATTGCATCTGAACTGAGGTTAACAATCTCTTCCCCATTTTCGTGTTTTCCATGTGGCTGCATTTGGTGAACAGTGTCAGGAATATCACACACTGTGTTCTCTTCGGTTTGTTTGACAAAGGTGAATATTTCACCTTCCTTTTCATATATCATTACATTTTCTTCAGGATTCTTGCTCTCTGAAATTTCTTCGCCGCTCTCGCTGAATTCTTCGTATTCGTCACCGGAATAGGCGTCGATGAATTCTGATGATTCGCTGCTGGTTACTGTAATTTTAGTTAATTCAATGTTTTTCTCGTTAATGTCGTTTTCTGCTACAGGTGGCGGTTTATTCAAAAACGAATAGTCAATTTTCGGTTGCAGTGCTTCCGCTGCCTCTTTCAGTTCGAGAAGCGTCTTATTCAAAAGCTCCAGGGATTCTTCGCTCTTTTCTTTACTGAAAAGAGCATCGATTTTGATTGATCCTTCTTGCAGAATTTGCAGGATGCTTTTTGGGATTTCCGGAACCGAAGATGTGGTGCTGTCTATAGCATGCCTTTCGGAGTCACTTGGAATGTTTTCGTTTTTTGACTCCCATTCAATCAAATTCGTAACACTGTCATTTCCCGACTTTTGATCTTCCACTTTTTCTGGCTCGGATTCTGAAGATTTTTTGGCCTCCACCTGACCAAGAAATTTCAAATCTTTTTCTTCTGCTTTATGAAGTTGTGGAAATGTCTTATTTTCCACAGTTTTTGCCTGCTCCAAATTTTTTAAGTCTATTTCTTCTTTTTCGATGACATCACTGTACTGAGATTCCGATTCACTTACACCATAATCAATAATACCATTTGAATTTGCATCCTCGTTTGCACTTTTATTTTCTTTATTTGTTGGAAAATATGTGGCATTGATTGGAATTGAGGAGGGTGGCACTGTATCTGGCGATTTGGATTGTCTTAATTCATTTTCACTTTCGCTGAGACGCGAAAGTATCATTTCGGATTGTGCTCTGGATAAAATCGTATTCATTTTTGAAACTTTATTTGTAATACGACCACTGGAATCGTAGTTAGAAAATGTTTCACTTTTCCGAATAATATCTGAGTCATTTTGGTCTACTTTTGTCTTTTCCGGTTGGAAAGACATATCAGTTATATCTTTCGTCAGTTGCTCTATTTGCTGAATGATTATTTCTGTTTTTAAATTGCTATTAGTATTTTTTACCTGTTCGGCCGAAATTTTTTCATTTTTTTCTAACTTCGATTTTAGATTTTTAAGACTCACCAATTTCATTTCGTTTGCATTCCTTCCGTCCAATTCTTTTTCAGTTAACGCATCTAGATATTCTCTGATTGATATATTACCATCTGAAATAGTTTCGACAAGTTTTTGTAGAAAAATAAGTGCCGATTTTTTTCTGTTTTTATTATTGCTTAGTTCTTTACTTTACCTTTATCCGCTCCTTTGTAATTGAACTTTTCATTATCAATGTTGCCCTCTTCATTTTCGGTACCTTCCGGAGGTCCCCAAATACGCATTAAAAATGGCTTAAGTTGTGTTTTATTAAGATCCATACATGCAGCTTCTAAGTTACCGTGGTTTGCAGTTAAAACTGTTAAAATGTCCTCTCTCGTAAAATTTCCTCGGCTGACTAATTCAGCATACTAAAAAATTTTAAATAACTATTTGGTTTAATTATTTCAGTGCATTCATTATATTTTAGATATACAGCATTTAAACACTCAATCTCTTATGTATTATTCAGAAAGCTCATGTAATAGGGAAAAAAGATGTACTAATCGAATATTGATCTAAGAATATATGCAGAAATGAATTTCATTTATATTTTTTAACTGGGATTTTATTTTTTAATGATTTTTTTAGAGAGTATTTCTATAGAAGAACTATTATTTTCATTACATCATTAAAAAATTTAGAAGAATGAAGCTAAGTAAGAAGTGAAATAATTTTACGAAAATTTTCATATAATTTCAGCATATAACAGAATCGTTTATTGAAAACGTATGAAGGTAAAATGTTTTGACAAGCTTTGTGTGGTTTTTACTGCAAAAGAAGAATGTTCATTATTACCTTTTTCTGTCTTTGCTCGACACATTCTGTAACAGAGCTCCAAATGTTTCCCTTATGCATACACAAAGCTTCTCTCGCTTCCTTTTGCGATATTGTGCCAACATTGTTCTCTTTGCGTTCGTGGCCGTAATTAGTGGCCAATGTTACAACTGTGTCGATCATATTCTTCCAGTTCTCTTGCAACCAATTTATCGGGCTTTCTTCCCCGCAAAATTCCAAAGCAATTTTTAATTCTTCAGCGGAAAAATTATTTTGTTCTGCTTCCTGCATATCGTTTAAGATAATTATTCAGAAACGAATCAGTTCGTTTTCTTTATTCGATTTAAAACGAGTTGAACTCACCCTGAGCAATCGGATAAGCTCCAAACCCTGACTCTTCAGAGATTCTGAACGATTTTTCTGTTGCTCGTTGGAAAGCGTCAATTCCGAACGGGATCGTAATTCCGGAGGTTGCGACCCGGAACGATTTTTTCTTATTGTTTTATCATTTTGCTGCGTGTTAAAAAATAAATATTAAAATTTTATTTTTCAAAATGAAAGCCTTTAAACCGAGTAACATAAAATAATGCACATGCGGTAACTTTTAAAAACGGTACATTAGTAATCACACCTCTCTGCGTTATAGGCATTATGACGGACAATCTAAAAGCTAAATACAGATAATGTTCTTAGGATTATTGACTTAAAAGATAGATTTTAAAAATGCAGGCGTTAAAAGCAATATTATCAATTATGAAAGCAAACCCTGTATGATGTTAGAGAATAACTGGGATCAATGTAAGATGCCCTCCGTTCCCAGTGCTCTGGTGCTTTTTGTGGCTGATATTCTTCTCTGCCAATGGAACCGTTGAAGTAGGGGCCAATACTGCTTCCTGTCGGACTCATATCTTCTTCCCTATATCGGGCATGTAAATAACTCCGTGGTGGCGGCGGGCTCATTTCTCTAGGTGGTGTTATGGGTAGACTCTATGAAATAATTAAAAAATTGTAACTCTGCATTTTGGGCATTCTCCCTTAGCATTTTCATTAGAAAAATTCACCTGGGTATCGCTGACGAGCGATTGTCTACTATGCGATCTGTATAAATAAGGCATTGGGGGATCCCAAGGATCGTGATAGGTCATAGATCCCATGTGTATAGACATAGCTCTCTTCAATTTATGATTTTGGCTTCCACTTCGTCTTTGCTCTTTTGATGGTGCTCTCGTAAATTGCTCGCTCTCGTCCTTCTTCCAGCTCGATGCTACCAAAACTTTTTGAGCTACTTCATAAGTCTGTTAACATCGAACAATATTAGCAAATGAAAAACATAATTAAAATAAAAAAAAATTATACATAAATAAAATTTATGTGTATTTCGTGCTATTAATTTATTTTTGTCAGTTGCATAAAAATTCGTGAACAGCAAGTATTTTTTACTTGTCCTTAATTTTCTTTGAAGTAAAAAAAAGAAATTTTTATTGATAGCAATAAAATCGTTTTTTGCTAGAACACACGCATTCTAATAAAGTGAAACTTGGAATTGAAATGTTAAATTCCAGGTACAAATTGGTTTTACTCTGCAATAGGAAAATTATTTTGGTTCACGATTTCTGATTCACATATGGATTCTTATGAAATTTTTTAAAATATTTTACAAATTTTTTTTTTGTGTTTCAGTATTAAATTAAAAATTTTTTATCTTCATGTAAATTAATCATTTTTCGAGAGAGAGAGAGAGAGAGAGAGAGATTTACTTTTAAAATTGCCGATCAATATTTTTGATGTTAAAAGCGCCATTGTGAACTCTATATAAATTAGAAATAATCAAAAATGTGAAAAAGAAGACAAAGGAAAATATTTTATTATTAAAAATTAAAATTTGGCGTTCTGCATAATAATCGAGAATGAATAACAAAATATTTATATCATTTTTATTTTTATTTATAAACATTAATTAAAATATAACTTTTTTATATTGAAAAATAATTTTAAAATTAGAGAAATTGTTCTGTATAAAAATTAATTTCTGTTACTGTTTTAGTGCCTTTTTAAATTATTTGTGAAGCGACCAATATTAATTTTAGGTCAGATTTTATTGCAATCATTTTGAATTATTAGAGTATTTAACTTATAAATTAGATTTTTCTAAATTATTTAAAATAGAAATTTCGATAATTATTTTGAAGATTATTAAATGCAGAAATCGCGATTCCAATTCAGAATATTAGTTTCAGTGTAGCATTACTAATAATAATAATAATAATAATAATAATAATAATAATAATGAGTTAGTCGCTTTTTAAATAATATTATTGCTCGCTCGTCTACAGTTACGTTAAATGGGAATCACAAAGCGGAAACTCAATATTTTTGTACCTGGGTTGATGCACTTTGAGGGGGTGGAGAAGTTCCGGTTGATGTCTTCTCTATCAAAGCTTTTTCACCCGGTTTGTTTTTAATTTCTTTGGGTGGCGAAGAACCTACTCCGGTGGATACTTTTTCTCGTATCTTTTTGTCAGTTAAACCCGTTTCCAAATTTTTCGAAATTTTCACTGTCGCCTCGGTGTGGGTTTTATCCGATATCGCGATTTTCTTTCTGGTTTTTGATTCATTTTTTGTTACCGACATCGGACTCGAGGAGGCGGAAGTGCTCGTCACGTTCGCGGTAGCTTTCGTTCTTTTGTGACCGGGGTTTACCAGAGGGGTTCCAATTTTAGGCGTCGGCTTGAGGAGATTCAACTGATCTGTTGGCTTTTCTAATATTTTCGATGGTTTTTGCTCGTTGCTGGCGGATTCGAGGGATGGGGATTTCGATGCTGTATGGGATCGTTCGGGTGATGATATAATCTGAGAAGAATCACTTATAAGAGAAGTATTTGCGGGTATATCCGAGGCTGACATTGAATCACTTTGCTCTGACAATAATGAACTATTATTCATTTTAGTTGTTGAGAACTTCTTTACATCTCCATTTTTCCCTATAAAACGCGACAGAAATTTAATTTGCGACTTTGCTGAATAGTGCTTTATTTATAAAAACTAAACTACAGAGAATTATGATATAAAAGTGGTTAAGGAGAAGTGATTTTTCTGTGTTAAAATGAAATTTTGCTAAAAGGTGCTTAATTCCCGGTATAGAATTTGGTATCCGGCCAGAACGAAATCTTCCGTATCGTACCTTTCTTGGAGGACTGAGGCGAATCGTTTTGAACCAAACGCAACTGCTTGCCAAAGGCGGCAGCAACCTCTTCTTCTGAATCTTGGTTGATTTTGCCGGTTGCTTGCCTTTTATTAGTCACATCGTTCCTTGCAACCTTATTCCCATACTCTTGCTTCTGTTCACTCCCATATCTTTCCCTCTTCTTTTCCTGTTGGTTCGGTCCTCCGCGTCCACCGCTGTTTTTCCTTTGGTTTCGCATCAGAACGGGCAACGCCTTCTTGGTCGGTGTCTTACAACACACCGCACAAACTCTCGTACCCGCCTTGTTGACGAAGGTACAGTGCTCGCATTCCCATTTGTGATCGGGAACCACCAGGGATTCCGCTTTATGATCTGATTCTTCACCCGGAGATATGTCATCCTCGTCCATTTCACCGTCGTCCCTTTGACTGACGGACATCATTTCGTCTGCTGAGTCCGACGATGAAAGACATCTGATGGGTGTTCCAGGGGCCTTCGGCGGGAGCGTCGCCGATCTTTGCTGTCGACGACTTGTCCTGGCTGACAGCAATGATTTTCTGAAATAATTTTCACATAATCATGATTGCTCAATTAAAGGATCTTTTAAAAATTATTCTAATTCGCATACCTTGATCTAACACTTTGTGCTGGAGATGGAGGTCTACTATTTTTTCCGCCTAACTGCTGAGGAGGACCCGGCGGCATTGGATATTGGGGAGAGTAAGGAGGATGTGGAGTGGGATACATTCCCGGGTGGTGAACTTGCCATGGACTGTTCCAGCTTTGATCTGGATGTCCCATTGTCGAATTTAGAGCGAGATTGCTAGCTCGAGCCTGCTCCCAAGGATCTAGCCATATCATTCCATGATTGCAACTTGGACAGTTGAGGTGAGCGAGGGATTGTGCCTAAAAAATAACATTTGACTT
Source organism: Ricinus marginatus (assembly GCA_028565995.1). Taxonomy (NCBI): domain Eukaryota; kingdom Metazoa; phylum Arthropoda; class Insecta; order Psocodea; family Ricinidae; genus Ricinus; species Ricinus marginatus. Next base: position 3,574,460 of record JAOWBB010000008.1, on the reverse strand, counting down.
TAGTTGCTCGTTTAATAACAATATTGCTTAATTTTTGCGTAATTCAAACGTACCTGAAACATTGGATTGAAGGGTGCTTGGGGTGGAATCAGATTCAGATCAGTTACCGATGAGCTCTGAACCATTCCTCTTCCAAATGGAAAACTGGACTTGTGTCCGAATTGCGGGGATGCAGGGGGATGAAATTCACTTCTTCGCCTTCCCAAAGTTGCCATACCACCGGAGATATCATTTTTGAAGTTTCTTTTGAAGTTCAAATCTATGCCGGAGGAGCCCGAAATACTGCTTGATCTATTTCTCGCACCGTTACAATCTGCATCCCAATCTGGATAGCCACTATCTCGACTCCGTGGCTTTTCTTTGCTTTCATAATTGAGTTCCGAAACACTCAGAGGTAAAATTTTTGATGTTGGTGGCTGTGCCTTAAAGCGAGCACCGAGTCTATCTGCGATGTTTGCCGAGGCTTGAGGATGTCGCAAATTTTCGTGCTGTTTTGTTGAAATTACTGAAGGGCTATGTTCGGGGATGCTGTCTGCAAGTAGAAATATGAATGTTGTCTTGTATTCATTCCTGAAGACCTTATTCCCGCATGGCACTCTTCCAGAATTAGCGGAAACACTACTTACGATGGTTTGAAATACTGTGGTGCGGAAGCTCAGGAAGAGGCCTGGTTCCCATAAATCTGTGCAAGCTTCCTGTATTATTTCTTCCGAACGACTCTTTTCTAGGCAGTGCGGGACCCTGCGGACATATCAATTAAACGCAGAGCCAAAATCAAATACCTTTCCTCAAGCTTTGATACAGGCTCTTCGAAAGCGTAAGAAAGGTTGGTTTTTGAGGAGAAGAGGAAATTTTGAGGGAGTATCGTCGAGTAAAATGAAAAATAAAACTTATCTGCTAATGCTAAAACGGTATATTTGAAAATCGTATTCATCAAAAATCAGAGAGGTGTGTGTGTTCAATCGTGTTATATGTAGATGAAAATCATGCAAATATCGAGAATTTTGTATGTTGTTACTGAATGTGGCATTGTCGTACCTGATCTAGACGATTATTAAAATCGGATGCTGATCTTCCGCTTCCCGGCCTTTTATTTCGTCTTGGCGGAGGCACTGGAGCCGTAAATATTTCCCCTTTCGGTGGGAGAGGTGGTCGAAAATTTTGAAATCTGGTGCTGTGTAACGCCTGTTTTCAAAAAAGAAAAAACGATGAGAAATATTCAGCACTTCGAATTGATAAGGAAAGTGGAATTAGAAAAAAAATATTGCTACTTCTTCAGTATCATTGCTTTATTGCGGAGGACATTACATTTAGACAATGCTTTTGTATTTTGGCATATAATTCAACAACTGAAGGCTGATTAGAATGTCTTTTTAAAACAGTTATATTATTTATTTAGTTTTAGCTATTTATACTTGGCTTAACTTAATGTTTGCTTTAACAGTATCAAGTGTATAAAGTTGGTGTATTTATTTGTTATCTGTGTGTGGATTGTATGATATTCTTTTAGTGATTCGGTCGATTTAGGCTAAAACATTTTAAAGTTAAAATCATCAAATATTTATATTGGCGATGAATGAAGGTGCTTTTGCTGAATTTCCTTTCTCCGATTCTGAAAAATTCAAAAAACCTTTTTTGTTAAAATATAAATTCGAATTTAAAGTTAAAAAGATACACGTATTTTATTTAAAAATTCATTTTATTATAACAATATGTGGAAAAATTTATATAATTGTATAGTAAACTCCGATGAATGTGACATTGATGTCCAATCAATCAGGATTTTGTGGTGCACATATATTAAGGAAAATGGCCAAAAAATATGTGAGATTCCTTTGAATTAAGCAATACATACATGACATAGTTGGTCTGATAAATTAAAAAGTGGGCAAAGGCTGCAAAGTTCACAAAGATATATAAAATGTTGGCATAAGTGAGGACAGGTTTTGTGCAGAGAGAAAAAAAGAAAATAGCTGACTTCATTTTGCACGTGCAACTGGCAAAATAATGCATTTAAATTTTCCCGTGCCAAGCAGCGGTTCACATGCGAGGGAAATTATTAATTGAAACAACTGCAGGATTTCAATTTTTAAGGAATGAGCGATCGTAAAAATGCTGCTTGATCAGTAACGTGGAAACGCCGCGAGCTCACCTTTCTTATGTGCGTTTGCCGCTTCGGATGCCTGTGGTACATGTCGTCGCATGACAGGCAAAACATTTGGGAAGCGCACTTGTCGCACCAAACTGTCGGCTCCGAACATCCGCAGAGATCGCAGTGTTTCCCGTCTCTTTTGCCTTCACCTGAGAACAGCAGCCAAACAACGAAAATCCGAAATTAGGACGAGGAAGTTGATGAATTGATCGTTCGCGTTTGGGAGCTCCACACATTTTTTTTTTTTTTTTTTACCAGTTTTTTTGTTCAGTATGGGCGTGTTTGTGTACTGCTGCTGCATCTGCTTCTGTTGCGTCGGGAATTCTATTACTTCGTAGTCCCCTTCGAGTGGCGGAGGTTCAGATTTCGGTAGCGGCGGAGGAGCCATTTCTCTGATGTCCGTAACAGTCTGCGTCGTTTGCTAAAAGGAAATTGCATTCGCATTTAAATGGAGTCGGATGTTTGTTAAATTTCATTTCGCTTTGTGCCTGCAAAAGGCGAAGACATTGCTCACCATCCAGGCTGGCATAGCCCTCGTCGATCGCAGCTTAGCCGAAGGCCGCCATTTTTCATTGTTCTGAAAAAGAGGAGAAGAACCGAATCACGGATTTTGAATCATGCGAAGGGCCCCCCCCTCTCTCCCCCCCCTTCCCATCCGCATCGCTTTTGCGGCAAACGGAACCTGTCCTCTGCTGCTTTTGGGCGGAAATGCTGCTTTGACGCGTTTCATACGTTGGTAGTGCCGTGAAAGCGAAAATATGAGAAGGGGAAGCAGTTTTTAGTGTCTCAGATTTTCGATTTTGAGATTTAAAACTATCGATGGTTGGGAAAGTGCCAGAGTCGAAGCAAAAATAAATATAATGAAGCGTCTTTGAAAAATATTGGACACTGTCTGCTTTCACGTGTCAGAAAAGCACCTTTTTTCCTCTCTCTTTTACCGAAGAGGAAGCTGCCGAAACTTTCTGAGCCCGAGGAGTAACCAGTACCGAGTCTCTTCCATTTTGAAATTTTCGAATCGCATTTTCCGCGGGTCAGCAAATCGATTTTTGAAGTTGGTAAGTGCGAAGAGACATTTCGTTCCCGGTTCTTTGGCACGGGAGCCGGCCGAATGGGAATATGAAATTCAAAATTTCGTTTTAACATGGTCTTCGCAGCTTTTTCAGGAAGAAGATGAGAAAGTTTCAGAATCTCTCATGAAAGATTTTTTTTTTTTTTTTGAAAGCATTATAAATAGCACCTAATGAAAGAAGAACGATCTCGAGCCCTATAAAGTTGTCAATTGCGACCACCGGCTCTTCATGTATAACTTGTTCCGTATAAGCCAAATCACGTCAGTTAGCCGAATATTTTTGAACATAGACCAATTAGTAAAAAAATAAATTGCCATTGGGGGGAAGTCCCGGTGGGTGGACACCGACGGGGCTGAGGAATTTTGCACATTAAAAACGATGCGTGGGAGGATGGTGAAATGACGGCGATGTGAAAGTTTCCATTTGTCGTCCAAGATGATCCCCCCCGGGGGCGGGAAAATCCCGATGAGATCCACCCCCGGCCTCAACTCCAAGAGCTCATCCCTCAAAATACATTTGGAACGCACGTGCAGCATCTTTTGCAGCTTAATTCACGTACCTATCTTCTGAAATCTTCAAATTATTTTTTTTTTTTTTTTTTTTTTGGCAAACCAAGGAGCAGGATATTGAGGTTTTTCAATTTCCCCATTGTTAATTTCAGTGAAAAGTGTGATTCCCTTAAGATTTCTTAAAAAAATCAAGCCACGTACAGTGGAAGAGTAAGAGATCTTCATCGTTCGTACAGGTTGAATACCCACAAGCATGCCGTTATTTATTTATTTATCATTTAAATTTTCGGAAGGCACCAATTTGAAAAATTCCATTTGCATTACACGGTGTTAGGATGACCGCGGCAAAGGGCTTGGCGGCAGCAGAAGAAAGAGTCAAACGGATTAAAATCAATATTTTTAGATATTTCGATCAAATCGGCTTTAACGCGAACGCATGCGAAACGCATTTTATCGAAAATATGAAAATTAAGTGCAGAAATTATGTGCAAATTGTTAATTTGCAGCGAAGGAAAAGCCCACGTTACTTACGGTTAGCATCGTGAAGATTTTCCTGGTGTGTGTTTTTTTTTTTTTTTTTTTTTTTTTTTTTTTTTTTTGTTCCGTCAGGTTTGCTAGAAAAAAAAACACGCGCCGCACATTATTGCGAATGCCTGCCGACCGCTGTCGTGGAATTAAGTGGCATCAGTTGCAACTGAGTGGACGGAGGAAGAGAAAAATGAAGCCTGCGGTGCTGACGGCGATTCTTCACTAACTTACGTCTTCAAAGAGGACTTCTTTACTCCTGTTGCTAAATCGAGAGCTTCGGTGCCCCACATTTTGAATCTTAGCCAGAAACTCATTCCGTATGGAATTTCCCCGTCAGAGTAACCAGTAAACGGTTTTAAATTATATGATGCGTCTCAAATATAATTGTTTTTGTGATAATTTCAGATAAAAAAAAAAAAAAAAAAAAATTGCTGTTGCTTCGGATGAGGCAGAGGCGTGATCTTTGCATTTTGGGTGAGTAAAGATTTTCATTTATTCCGACTTTTCGTCGTTTTCGGTGCTTCGAAAAGGCTAAAGCGAAAATCAATGTTCGAACATTGACCCTTGTTAAATTTTTAGATTGGTTTTCGAAACGTTAAATTGTCACATTATCCGCAATCGACCGAGCGACGTGGCGACAGCATTAACCCGTGCTCTCCTGTTTGTTTGAGCTGCTTTTAAAGCGGAGAATTTTAATTTTCGTTAGTCGGAACGAGCGCCGTATTTGCCGCGGGGTCGGCGGGTTGATAAGTTTCAACGGCTGCCTTGGGGAGCCGCAGCCGACAGGAAGAACAATTTTTTCTTTCCCTTTTTCTAGTCTTTCGGGAAATTCCCTCGGCAGCTTTTCCCCGCTTTGCTCCGTCTTGTTCCCGCGGACCGATGGCAATTTTTCGTAATGCGAAGCTTCATGTGCGTCTGCAGCGATAAACATTTTTATGTAAGCGATGACGCATTAACCGCCTGCAGTCAAACCTCCGAATCAACGCTTAAAAAACGCGAATCTTTTTTTAGACGATTCTCGCTTTCTCGAGATGCAAAGATAAGCGCGAAAAGATATTGGCGATCCGGCGTTTTGCCTCGAATGCATTTAGGTTTGTGCTTTTGGGAACCATTCGAAGACGATTTTCGTTTGGTTCCGCATCCATTTTGACGATAATTATTTTGGCTTCTGAAATTTCACCCCGCGCGGGCAAACGAAATTCAGAGGGGATGCGTTGGGCAGTGCGGGAAGATTTGCGAAGCCGAGGCTCGGGTTGGAAGAAGCAAGTCTGATCGCGGTTCTGTGGGAAATTTTGAAAAAGGGGAAAATTTGCGAGTTTTTAAACCGAAACGAAGAAAAACCTCGTTCGGATGGATGAAAAATGTTCTCGTCCGAATCCGCGGCGGTTCCCTGGCCGAGGGTTCGCCGCTGCCTTGCGTTCCTCTGCGCGAACGCCCTCCGAGGAATCCGTCGTGCGAACCGCTCCAGACCCGTTGCTGTCGGCGAAATGTTGGCTCCCTTTCAACAGAAATGCCTCATTTTACATTTCTCTCGTTATTTTTCACCGGTCGGCCAAGAAAAAGCTTCTGCAGGGCTTCATTCATCTATTTCGGCACGATGAATGGAACGGGGGGGAGGGAGGACTCGCCCGCCCCTCTCCGCTGAATCCCGTAAGAGAATCGTGGATTTTTCCATCCCGGGGAGCGGGATTGGAATTTAAAGTTTTCGGGGTGCGACAAAAAAGTCTTTTTCCTCCCCGAGGGCGGTTGTAAACGCGGCCCAAAGTTGCCCCGTCGGGATCCCGCGTCCCGAACCTCGTTGGTCGCTTTCGGCAAATCCGAACCTGCTCTTTCGCTTCCGGTTCGGCTTCGGCGTTCGGGCGAGCGAACGTCGCGACCTCATACAATTGGTGTCGCAGTCGAGGCAGCTCCCGGCCGGACGGGAGCAATCAGAGCTGTTTGCCGTGACACATATTTACTGTGCGATAATGGTTTAGGCCTCTCGAAACGTGGAAAGATAAAGTCAGATGCGGTCGAGAGCCATTATCGCCGCCCGGGATACCGAAGACGGCTCCTCAATGGAAGGGCGGACTTCGGACCCGCGATAAAAAAGGTCGCTCGGCCGGGGCTCCGGCTGCGAAAAGGAAAGTCAAATTTGGCGGGCTTTCATCACGCTTTCCGCGCTTGGAGAAGGCGCATTATCGCCGAGCGGGGCGAAGGGACCCGCCGCGCTTGTGAAGTCGGCGTCGTCATGGCAACTCCGGACCCGGAATTCTCGAAATCGAGCTTTCGGGACGCGGCGGAGGGAAGAGCGCTGCGTATCGAACGAGATTCGCGGCGCTGCGAGCATCGCATGGAAGCACTGCGGTTCTCCTCCCGGCAGGTTGAAGTAAAATGCCTGATTTTCGGTCAGCGGAAATTTTGCCATCTAAATTCGACAGCATTTTGCGTTCGGAGTAAAACGACGGGAGCGTACGCGTCAGCGAGGTAAAGCGATCGATGCATCGATTGGTCAGTTTAATTATGCAACCCAGTTTTTTTTTTTGTTTTCTGTCCGTCGACGTCCGCGGACGCCTTTTCTCCCGGTTTGATGTCGGAATAACTGGAGGAATTCTTGTCTTTGCAGGGTTTGGAAATGGTGAGAGAGGCAGCCATGTCGACGGGAAACGTTTTAGGGAACAGAAGCGACGGCCAATTTCGGCATTTGGTCGGACGTACCCAGGGCATGATTCGCTCGGGCCTGCTGTCGGTCATCGAAGGGGGCAGCGACATATTTTCAGGTATCTTCGTCTCTTGTGAATCGATTTTGGTTCGGTGGCGGTAAAATCAGCGGTTGGCAATGCGTTGCTCGAGACAAATGTTAAGCCCTCGCGACCAAGTACTTCGATCATTCCGGCCTTTCAGGCACTGCGCCTTTTTGTCTTGTTTGCATCTTCGTCGGTGCAGCCAGACCGAGACTGGAATTTTCACGATCGCCATTACCGGCCGATTCGGGTTTCGAGATCCGAATGGCGATCCCTTTTCTTTTTTTCCGGATCCCGAAACGTTTCGGCAATTGCGCGGAAGAAAAAATTACGGCAAACGAACGGCCATCAATTTAGGTCGTTCGAACCTAACCAGACGTGATTGTTTTATCACTTTATTCCCTCGATGTGCAGCAATATTTGATTTACGGTGTCGACGTACGAAGGGAGTCGAATGATTTATTACATTTAAAATAAACGAGTTTCGAGATGACGGTCTCGAGCTCTTAAGGCAGCAGGAGGAGCTCGACGACGGCGATCGGGGTATTGCACGGGCGGCCGTCACCGTAAGTACGGATTTCTTTTGCCGAGCTAACGCCGTTCGGATGGGCGAACGGAAGCGAACGCACTTTCGGAGTTATCTCGGTTAAGCGACGATTCGGAGCTAATCAAATTCTTTCCGTCTCTACGATCACAGCAAACAAATAAAGTTTCGGCCTTGGAGGAAAACCTCGCATGCAGCCAATTCACATCGGCTTAGGCGTTCGCCTGTTCGGGTGTCGAGAGCGGGCTCTGCGGGTATTTTCCTCGAGATGGTTTTGAAGATTCCGAGATCGCTTTTCCGTTGAGTGTCTTTTCATCGGTTCCGCATCCGTCAGCGGATCGATTTTACCGTCCGCCTCATTCGTTTTCTCTTCGCTTTCAGGGATTTCCTCAAAACTGGAGTCCGCTCTGAGCATGAGCATGGACTCGAGCTCCGTGCCGAGCGAAGCCCCGGGAGTGACTCCGTCGAAGGACTCGGCCTGCGATGTTTCCCTACCCGGGGACCACGAGCTGCGAGCCACCGGACCGGATCCTTTCGAAAAGCTGCAGTACAAAACAGGTGAGGAGGCATTTCTCGCTTTTAAACGCCATTCGCTTTCTGAATTATCCGCCTCGTCGTCCGTAAACGTTGAACGCCGTCTTTGCGTGGATTTCAGAGGCTTGCAGCTCCGAATCGGGAAGCTCGAAGGGGGGATACGGACCGAGCACCAGCTTGGAGCTGTCTGGTCCGTGGCGTTCGGGGTCCGAGGGCTCCGTTTCCAGTTTAAGCGCCGACGGCCAGAGCGAGGAAGCCGAGATGAAATCCTTCATGCAGTCGTTCGTGACCACGTTGTTCAGCGACAGCACTTCTCTTACCCTCGAAGAGAAATCGACTTTCGGTAGGCACGTTCAGACGGAAATTGGTCGCACTTGGTTCGCGAGACTGATCAATTCGCAGAGAACGCGTTCGAAATGCGTGTCGGAAGCTACGTTTTACAGTTTGGTGCAGCACTTCGCAATCGTTTTGTTCGAATGTGCCGACGCCGATCATTTTTCCCCGGCGAAGACGCTCATGAATATGTGTTTCACTTTCTACCACGAGGTGGAGGTTCCCGGCTGCGAACCTTTCAGAGAGTATTTGGCCGCGTATTTGCGAGATCAGCCGATATGGCAGAGCCTGAGATTTTGGAATGCTGCCTTTTTCGACGCGCTGCAGTGCGAAAGACTTCACAGGCCGGTTGTTACGAGGGAGGAAGTTCGTCAGAATCGACTGGAAGCCATCACGGACGAGAGGCAGTACCAAGAGAACATCACGTTTGGACAGCTGGGGTAAATGATGCTTTTTGAGACTGAGAAATACATATTTCACCGATGTCGGCTTAGCGAGGTAAAATTTTTTTCTCCTTTTCAGGACCTTCACCTGCAATATGCACGCATTTGGACTGGACAAGGAGCTGTGTACCGAATTCCTCCGCAAGCAGTGCTTAATCGCAGCACTAGCCCCTGGTATATATAATATTATCTTAAGGAAATTTCTCGGCAGTGCGAGATGAAAGCGTTTTAATAATACTTACAGCAAACTGAAATTTTGCATTTTTTTAATTTAAGAGCAGGAAAAAATGCTGCACGAAAACGTTGAGCGAATGTACGAGCAAACCGATCCTTGGAGATAGTGAAAAAGCAAATGGTGCCAGCAGATTACCAGAAAATCAACATCTTCAGGGAATAATTGAAATTTGAATCTCATCCGAATTAATGATACGTTACAACGACAAACCGATTAAAGAAAAATCGCCGGACGAATCCTCATAATTACATAACTGGTAGAATTTTCATCCTTTGCTGCGGTTTAATAAAATCTGGGCCGAGTTACAGCAACAGGCGTCTAACTCATCAATTCCTGCAAAATTTACTTACATTTGCGTTTTTTTAGATCCTGCCTGAGATAGGGTGCAATTCGATAATTGCATCATTAATTAGTTGGTTAAACTGAACTACATGATGAATTAATTCTACCTCTGATCGAATTTATTTTAGCCTAAGTTATGTTGTTGTTATCATTGTTATAAAATATTTCTCTGCGGGCGGTGCCCTATTAATACGTAAATTAACGAAAAACTCAAAACCCGAGACAAAATGTGTTTTGGCCATAGTAAAGTCAAAGTATTCGATTCGTTAAACAGCAAAAACGTAAAATGCCTCTTTCGCGGGCGATAAGTTCACGGGGCAAATATCGAATGTCCCGTGAAATTTCCGTCAATGGGTATGATGGTTTTTTTTTTTTTTATAGCAAAACTTTTAAATTACTTTTGTAATTTTGATCGCATTGAATCTTTAAGAAAAATCTTTAAGAATTAATCTTGTGGTAGATAAGTAACATGGGATGCATGCGAATCAGAGGTGATTTCGTCAAAAATATTTCATTTTCGGAATGAATCGCAAATCGAAATCGGGCGCCTGCAGTCGCGCAGTATTTCATAATGCGACATTATTGTTTATGCCTCTGAAATGATATTAATTATCGCTGTCTAATTGTTGACTTTACGCTGTTGCTGATCGATTTTGACCACGTTTCGTTTACTAGCTCACAAACTGAGAGAACAATCAAAAATTTTTTAAACATTAAAAGTGCCCTGTCTCACATAAAATGTTATAAATTCACCCAAAGCGATATAAAATAGCATTGAATCGCCTTTCCAAGATTTGAAATGTAAATACGATTATTATGTGAATGTTGGTGAATAAATTTCTTCTGATCGCGAAATACGGGTCTATATGTAAAATTTTAGCTTTTATTAAGAGAGAGTTTATTTATGTGTTTCACGTTATTCTGTATGTATAATTATTAATGACAGAGCAATAATTACTGTGTTTAACGAAATTTTAAGCATGTTTTACATTTCCAGTTTCTCCTTTTGCACCTTATATTCTCTCACAAAATTGTGGGTAATATGGACAACGTACATTCCGTTACTTTCGGCTTGCGATATTGAGATTTTCATTTGATGGTAAGGAGTTTTATTTAATTTACGATGAGGTTCAGCGCAATTTCGGAAAACGGGGAATAAGGTATTATTTTATTTTTTTTTAAACGATGACGAAGTCTTTCAAAACGGTTGCGATAGACGATAGGAGTAAAGTAAAAACACGTTTCAAGTCCGGTCGTGTAGACACGCAGCGGCGACGGATTCCGATCGCCACCTAAGACGAGACACATGGTTTGTGCCGGTGCAAAACCACGTTAAACTGCTATTTTTGAATATCTGTCACATCGTCAGTTCCAGTTTTATTTGCGCCTTCTCTCGAAGAAATGTAAACGAGTTCGTTCCGCGGACATGTTCGCGTACGCTCTCGTCTCGAATACTTTCGTCCTGCGGTCCAATTCAAATGGAAAATCATTGAAGCCAGCAAAGTTCCCTTCGTCCTCGGCGACTGCAGGCGCGTTTGGTCCGTGGCGTCATTTTGCCGCTCAACTTGTTTCGAATCAATACGGTCGCGTGTTCGGATAGCGAGGGCGCTGCTTTCATTCCAAACTTGGCAACTATGCACGATTATTTTGTTGATCCACCATTTTGTTTTTAGCAAGTAATGTATAGTTGTGTGCAAGTGTAAATAAAAACAATCCGAGTCTTATGTTAATATATAAAAGTATAAAGTCATACTGTATTTATTTGTAATTTAATCTAGGTTATAAAATGTCTATCACATCACAAGAACAGACGGGAGGAGTGAATAAAACATGGGAATTATCATTATACGAGTTGCAGAGGACTCCTCAGGAAGCCATCACAGACCACACGGAAATTGCCGTCTCTCCAAGATCGCTCCACAGTGAATTAATGTGTCCAATATGTTTAGACATGCTTAAAAAGACTATGACGACGAAGGAATGTTTACACAGGTTCTGCTCGGATTGTATTATCACAGCTTTGCGTTCCGGAAACAAGGAATGCCCTACGTGCCGGAAAAAACTGGTGTCCAAAAGATCTCTCAGACCGGATCCGAACTTCGATCTTCTCATAAGTAAAATATATCCCAGTCGGGATGAATATGAGGCGCACCAGGAAAGAGTCATGGCCAAAATCAACAAGTCTCATTCTCAAGCTGCTCTAGTCAGTTCCATCACCGAAGGCATCAAGCTCCAATCTCAAAACCGGCCGAACAGAAAGAGCAAACTGGGATCCGAGGGGGATCAGGTGGATAATTTAGGCGTTCAGCAGTCCTCCGCCCAATCTGTGGTGACCAATCCGACCGTCAATTCGGTCGCACCCACGTCGACGGCCTCTTCAGTAACCCTGGATTCCCAGTCTGCCACACAAACGCAGTCTGTTAACATCCAGCCATCGTCTGCCCCGAGCTCCTCAAGAACGAGACCTCCATCAATATCGGACGACAGCCCTGGTTCTCCGGATTCAGCTGCATCCAGCGAATCGCTGGCAGCCGATCAAATCGAGCTTGTTTTCATGCCCCATCCAACGGAGATGCTTGCTGATCCGCTAATGAGAAGACTTAAAGATTCTGTTCGCTACATCAAAACTCCTGATCATGCGACAAGTAGGTTTTGTTTTATCCTTTTGCTTTTGTTAGGTCAGAAAATATATGCAAAAGGGGGTAAGATTGGGGAAGGGAACTGGAACAGTCAGCATCTTGCACCAGTGGTTTGTCACGATAAGCTTGCTTGGCATCATTATTATGAATTGACTTGCTCTGCACGAGCAAGTATTATCCTGCATTAACCTCAAAATTTTTGAAATGCTAAGAAAATGTTTTGAAAAGTGAGATGCTGACACAGCAATAAAAAAAAAATTAGGATATTTCCCAAATCAAATAACTATGTAATTTTCCACTGCAAATATTGTAAGTGATATTATTACTTTATTTTTTCAGTTGATCATCTCAGTAAATACCTGGCAATGAGACTGACACTCGACAATATGGATTCTGATTTGTCTGACAGCTTGGGTCTTGTCAATTTTTGTATATACATAGCACCAACTCCAGGTCAGCTTGTACTGTTAACTGGAAATCAGACTCTCAGACAAGTGAATGATAAATACTGGAAGGCTGACAAACCTTTAGAAATGTATTATTCAATCAACAAAAAAACCTGATTTGCTATTCATTTCCTCTTAGTTGTATTTTTGTTTCTAATTGTAACATTTGATAATTGTCTTAGACATTAAATTTGATTGATATAAATTTTCAACATGATCAGAAAAATTTGAGGAAAAAAAAATAAGAGAATGATCTTGTTTTTCTTTTTCTTTCAGTTTTTAAAATTGAAAGTTATATTTTGACGGCGTATTGTTAATGTACATTAAATGTTGCATAATTTTAACTTTTACTGTTGTTACATGAGATTTTCTTTTTTTTGTCTCATCATAAAAATGCTAATTGTGCTATAATTGCCCTTTTTTATTGTATTTTTCTCATTTAGAATTGAAAAATTGAGTTTTACCATTGTTAGTGACTTTACAAGTTGAATTATCAAGAATACTCTAAAAGAGAATTTCTTTGTATGAACCTTTTCAATGAATTGGAGAAAGCGAATATCAATTGAGTAATTGCTTATTATTATTATTATTATTATTTATACACTTAATTTAAAATATACCTATTTCATTAGTCATCTTTTTCTTTTCCGTGTAACGCTTCAGAATGTTTGTCATATTTTAATATATACATATATATCGTATTTATTTTTAGATGTATGTCAGGATATAATTATTTTTTCTATGTAAATAAAAAGTGACGCATAATTATCCTGGGGAGATTAATTAAATGCCAGACATATAGTTTTTAATTTATTTGTTCGATTATCATCGTTTTCGGAGATCTGCCACTGAACTTTCCTCAGTTTTCTGCACTTGCATTTTTCATTGTGTCAGCCCTCTTCTCTCCCACGCATAGCGTACAGCAATAAATTGACATTTTTTTTTTTTTTCTCACATCCACCTAACATTGCTATAACCGTTTTGTTTTTCTTTTCGTACCCTGTGGTTTAATCCACTTAACGAACTGCGTTACAGTCTCACCAATGTGAGAGATTTTTCTGTGCTCGACGTTAAAAGTTCTAAACCGGCCCATAAAATGCAGCATTAGTTTCTGACGTGATTTACGGGACAAACTCCATTTGTACATTTATTGGAGGCTTTTTCTTTCAGCGAGAGATCTGCATTTTGGGTATTTTCGATTGCTGCAATTATTCATTTGGAAGCGATTCAACTGCATTTTTTAAATTCAATTATAAATTAGCTTTTTGTGATTTAAATTTTTAATCTCGAATAATTTTTATTTTTTTTATTATTTGATTATGTGAAAATAAATTATAAGAAGTTTTTTCAAGATCAATATATATATACATATTTACTGATACCAACCACATATATTCAATATTATCCGCATCTGGCGATACGGCATTAAACGGATTTCGTGGCTCTTTTCCCGGCAAATCCAATGTTAAACGGGAACTCTTCGTTGCCTTGTCTTGACGTGCAGGAAACTTCGATGATCCAAGCTTTTGGACTCCAAAGTCGTCGCCCCGAGGGCCGGTTCGGACTGCTACTTACCGGATTTGAAGAGGGAACCTGTGGCCGTGCCGGGACAGGGAACAGTTACTCTTTGGGTGATCGATGCCGGGAAAATCGGGACGGGGCACCGCACGCCGGTCGGAGCCGGAGCTCGCCTCTCCAAGGGCGCGCCCGGCTCCGTGCAGCACCGAAGGGGATCTCGCAAACGAGGAATGTTAGCGTGCGAGTTCCGGTACCAGACTCCGTGTACTTCCGCCTCCCCGAGCCATGCTCACAGCTTTAATGGTCCCTGCCATTCTTTTTACTCTTCGCGATGTCATTTTGCCGGGCCTTGCCCCTGTTGCTTTCTTTCTCCTCGTTCACGCTGTCTCTCATCCGTTTGCCCGGGCGTTCGCCCTTTTCCTTCCGAGGGGGAAGGCGAGATTTTCGGGGGATTTTCGGGTTTCTTTTACGCGGAACGTAAGGCTCGAACGTGGTTTACCTCGTGGTCGAAATGCCCCGCGCGACTTGGTCCGTACGCCTTTGCTTTTTTTTCTGTTAGCGGGAAAGGGGAGGAGAAAGCCGGCAACCGGAAACAGTTCGTAATTCAAATTTTCAAAATATAAACCCCACGGAGAAGTGGAGCAAAGGAATATGCCGAGAGAAGTGTTTCCGGTCGCCTTTGCCATCGGGAAACGGTGTCGCGTCGGCGAAGAGAGCGACAATTTTCGGGTGACGGGAATTGTGAAGGATGAAGAAGAAACAAACTGAATTTTAGTTTCATATCATCACATATTCATTATAAACTGTACAGTACATATTACGCATGCGCGAGCAGATGTCCTCCCGCGCAGAGAGCTAATGTAAAATTATAATAATTTAGACTAACAGTGAATAACATAACAAATGACGTAAGTCAATGAAATGATGTATGTGCCCTACAATAACAAACAATCATACCAATATCACAAATATTGATGGTTAAATATTTCGACATTTGTCTTCTGCTGGCGTCCCGTGCGGCAGCATCGTCGCGTCATTTCATGACAATATTATTATTATTATTTATTATTATTTATTATTATTATTATTATTATTATCATTATTTTTAGTATTTTTAAAATCATTAATTTTATTTTACAAACAATTCATTCATACATTGCGCGTCTGTTTCCTTTTTTCCTTTTAAACAAGAAATAAATTTTTTTTGTTTCATTTAGATAGATGTCCATTTAGCAAGGAACTTGGTCACGTCGATCAGGAGCGAGCGACACCCTGGGTTGACGCAACTTCCGAGAAAGATCACGAACCTCTGCACTGGCGGGCCATCTCGCCGGCCGGGGGTAGCACCACCGGAATGTGGTAAAACTTGCACTGGGGGCGGAAGCAGCTGCCCATCGCGGCATCTCGACATACACTCACTCGCCCGTCGATCGTCTCCACGTGCTCTGAAGGGGCGAGACACAAAAATTTCACTCTTTAGTCCGGGGGGTCACATCCTTCCGCCCTGCACTCCTTCAGGAGCAGAGCACGACCTCCGCGAGTCGTGGGCGCCGAACGATCGAACGGACGCCCGCCTAACGCCACGGCACTCGTCCCTTCCCCCCGCTCCCCAAAAAGGTCGGGCAACCCGCATCCACCGTGCCCGCAGCCGCCCACTCGAACCTTTTTCCCGGCCCCCCGCCGACCGCTTCACGCCGGCGGAGGAACCGAAGCAGACGGATCCCCGTCGAAGAGTGGGAAAGACAAAAAAGAAAAAAAAAAAAAAAGAAAAGAAACAAAAAGGAAAAAAGAAAAAAAAAACAAAAAAAAAAAGAGAAGTGGCGTGGTCTTCGAAAAATCGGAAAGCTCAAGTGACTCTCCATCGTCGGGAAATATCAGAATGGCGGTAGAAGGCAAAGCTTTCGTACCTGCATCCAGATGCACGAGGTGACAGGTCGGTCTTGGACAGGTCCGGCTGCGACTAAAATCTTGGCACACCGGGAGGGTGTCCAGTAACTGAAAAAATTAATAATTAATCAATACGCAACGAAGCAGGAGTCGCGATTTCAATTGAAATATTAAAAAAAAAAAAACAAACAAACAAATAAATAAGTAAATAAATAAAATATTAAAAGAAAATAAAAATCCAAGGTATCTAACGAAAAACTACGGCAAGCACAGACCGAGGAACACGCGTGCACGTGCTCTTCAGCGTTAAATGTAAATATACGTTATATATATTATATATATTTACGTATGTAAATAAGTAAAAAAAATATAAAACAAAGTAGGAAAAAAACTACCTGTCCCTGGTCATCGGTGTAGACCACAAAGGGGGCATTGCTCAGCCCCGAGATAGCTGCATGCCGAAGCCCACACCATCAAAATCCGAATACGCGCATTCAGGCAACCGTTAATAGCACATGATCCATTAATGTTTTTAAACAAAATAAATCAAAAGTAAATTCACCAACATATCAATTTACAGTAGCAGTGGGCAGTCGAAGCGAGGCGGGCGGGCGGGCGGATTTCGCGCAGTGCAGGGCGTAGGGCGTCCGTATTAGAGGCGCGTCAAAGAGAGAAAGCGTGAAAAAGAAGAGCAGATCAATGAAAAAGGCGCGCGGAAGGCTAGACAAATCAAAAAAAAATCATTAAAAAATGTCCGGGGGGCGCGACCGGGGAGGGGGAAGGGGACCGGCTTTCTGCTGCCACGGCACTAACACAACGCATCAGCGGCAAACTCAAGCTACAACACCAAATTAGTGCAGGGAGAAGAAATGCGTCTGCGTTAGTGCGTTACCGCGGGTCCGCGCGATGTTATCCATGGTGGGGGGGGGGGGGGGAGGAAAAGCTTTTGCCGCTCGATAAAGAAAAAAAAAAAACAAAAAGGAAAAACTCCCTTCTGAGTGTAGCTAAATGTACAAAGCTTCCGGCGGGGGGGGGGGGGGGTTTGAAAGTTGAGTGTCGCTTCCTTCGGTCAAGCCCGGTTTTTTTTTTTTTTCATTTCCTTTGAAGCTTTCGCAAAGAAGCGTCGACGACGCGCGTGGAAAAGTTGTTCGAAACGAGCTTTTCTCTGGTCGAGCCGGAAAATTGTGAAAAAGGTGAAAACCGCAGGGCTTGCGGTGCCTTCCTCCCACTGCATCCGATTGGGTTAGGTCGAGGGCGAGCACCCCCGGCCTCGGAAGGGGGGCGAAGAGGGAACGGCGGGAGTTCTTGGGGGGGGGGGGGCAAGCACAAAACGACGCTTTTTCTTTTCCTCTCCTTAACCCAAGTCGAATTCGCTTTCGTTGAACGACTTTTCCACGGGAACCGACGCCTCCCGCTTGTTATTCACCGGGAGTCTTATGCGGAGTTAGTCGTTAAAAAACGTTTTCGGGAGGAGATTTCTGTTCTGTAGTTTTTTTTTTTTTTCTACGTGTTAAGTGTCGTGTTTTCCGTGTCTGCACCAATTTTCTCTCTCTCCTTTCTTACCTCCTCCGCGGCGTCGGACACTAAAACTCTGTTTGCTCTCGCACGCTAGTAGAAAGGTGAGGAACGGGAGGGATGAAAGGAAAAGAAGAAACTCGATATAAACGGGTAGTAAACGAAAAAAAAAGCATTAATAAAACAATACTCATGCATTTTACAAGCATGATTATTACAAATACTGGAAACTGAGAGCGACTCAGTCGCAAGCGCGGGGGGTGGCAACGGCAGTCGACAGCTTCACCAAACAATATAAACATATACAATTCTCTATAAATATATATATATATCCTTTCTTTTTTTTTCCTTTTTTATTTTATTTTATTTTTTTTTTTTTTTTTTACAAAACACATCACAGATTATTTTTACGATTTTCCTTAAAAACTTCATCACATTTAGAAAAAAAAACCATTAAAAACCGAAAATAATTTAAAAAGAAAAAAAAACTCCGTTGCCACCAGAGTTTTCACTAGCCTACCTTACAATACAATGCGACTTATTTATAGTAAAATAGTACATGCTATATAGAAATTTTAATTCGTAATGAACATATAATAATTTTTTTGACCTTTAAATAGTATTAACACTAGTTTTGACAATAATTTATATCAAGATCTTTTTGTTGTTTTTGTTCTGTCTCGTTTTTAGAATTTTTTTTTTCTCCGCAATGATACAAATTTAAAAAAGACATACAGATTTTAAAAATGACTCGATCTTGATGAACAGAAATTTTTTTTTAAAAAAAAAAAAAAAAAAAACAAATCTAAGGAGCACTACGAAACTCTACGAAGATTTGAAATTAAAAAAAAAAAAAAAAATTAAAAAGACAGCTCAGCCCTTCTATAAAGGGTTGTCAGCAGCGAGGCACCAACGTGATATATAAAAAGAAATTTACATTTTGACCAACGCCTAATTAACGCTTCAGCCCCGGTAACTATAAAACCAAGAAATAATTATTAAAAAAAAAAGTTAATGCTGATTAAAAAAATAAAAAAAACGACAGAAATAAATTAAAAGCACATTTAAAATTAGGTCGACAGAGTTTCCAAGGTTCGTATTAGTTAGTCATAAAAGAGAAAAACTAAAGAAAAATAACGGCGTAAAATAATTTCTCTCAACGTAAAGAAAAAAAAAGTTTTTTTCTCTCCTCTTTTTAGTTGCTCTGTAGTAATAAAATACTTGCTGTAGCCGGTTTCAAGCGTCAAACTGTGTGAAGCCTAAGCGAGAACTGTTAAAGAAACCTCGACCCACCGAGGGGCTGCAGCGGTAGGCGAAGGTGACTTAATACGTACGAGCTAACTACATGCATAGCCGGGAAATGCCACCGGAATGAAGCTGCCACCGGGGTGGCATGGCCTACGTCGTTTTCATTTTCTTATAAGGCTGCGGCGACGTATTATTGTTCTCGAGGGAAATGGTCGTTGCCGCGGGAGTGGCGGGATAGTGGGACAGCATGGAGCCGACGAGGAGAGGATTGCCTACCAGTACGGGGTTGGTCACCGTGGGGGTGGCCGGAGGAGGCATCGTGTACGTGGGCCTGAGGAATGCATACGGACTGACCGGAGGAGGAGGAGGTTTGGCGTAAGGTATTTGGTAGGTCTGCGCGGAAAAGGTGTACGGATAACCTCTGGGTAGAGGAGCGGCTGGAGGGGTCTGCTTGTTGAGGGACACCCCGGTGTAATTGAGGGCTGCCGCGGCGAGTTTCGCTTTCGCATAGCTCTGCGTGGCGACCTCCTTGGCTCTTGCCGCGGCGTCGGGTAACGGGCCCATCCCGGGGCGCTCCTCTGTCTCGCTCTTGCCCCCCGGGGGTGGAACGTGGGTAGTAGCGGTGTACTCACATGACACCGGTACGAACGGCTGCTGCAACTGCATCAGCTGCTGGTACGTGGCGCCTGGCTGATATACGGGCACTCCGGACTTGTCGGCTGCCGGCCGCTTATACGGTACCATACCGGGGAAGGCCTGCGAATGGTAAAAGACAAGGAAAAAGTCAGCATTTCGACGGTGTCCATCATCATGCACGCCAACTACAGCCAATGAAGAAAATAAAGCAGCACTCAACACTTACAAAGCTTTCGTAGTAAAACGATCCAACTGAAGACTTCATGTCCATCTGAAAGAAGAACGAGATTATATGGCTGGTGTCTCGAGCTGAGTTTCAACAAATCATTTATTGTCTTCCGCAAATGAAATTTATATTTAAATTATACTCGTTTCTTTTGAATTCCTTCTCTCATAATACACGTATATCAATTCACGGTTAAGTGCAGTGTATTAATTCTGCCGTTATTCAAAATTGTAGCCTTTAAAAAGTTACAGGAATAGAAGGCATGCAAAGTCATGCAGATTCATCTCCTTTTTTATGTTCTCACCATTTCTATTTTCGGTATTTTTTTGCTAAATCTAAATCTACGATTTTTCTTTATCCGGCATTTGAGATCCGAAATTTTCGACCGGTCGACTTAAAAGAAAAAGAACAGAACATTGAACGTAATTCAAGCCGGACTCAAATGCCGGAATTCGGTCTTCGTGCGAAACCACATGGCATGGAATTGGCAGTCCAAAAGAGAGGGCGACCAACGTCGGCATCGAAGAGGCAGCAGCGCATGTACATGTATACGACAGACAATCTTAATTTTTTTTTTTTTTTTTTTTTTTTTTTTTTAAAAATTTTATATTAATAACGCAATTAGAAATGGAATTAGAATAAGGGGAGGTTAAGTGCGCTGTGAAATTAAAAAAGAAAAAAAAGGAACACAAAAAAGTAAAAAATATCGCTCAAAACTACGGAAATGAAATTTTAAAAAAAAGAAAACCGGTAAACGCGAGGCTGAGCATCAGAAAAACAAGCTGCTTGGACTACCGAAAGCTTTTCTCTGTCGCTTTTTCCGTCTTCCCTTTTAATGCCATGCATGTGACTGCGCTTTCCAGAAGACGTAATCCGGGCGCTCCTGCCCGGACCGTTCAATTACTTTTATATTTTTCTTCTACTTCTCGCAATGTAGTAGTAGTAGTAGTAGTAGTAGTAGTAATAATAATAATAATAATAATAATGATAATGATAAAACACGAAAAGGGCCGGAAAAAAAAATATCGCAAAGCAGAAGCACCCAAAAAATAACTAAAACTACTTAAAAAAAATACATGCAAAGCATGATGGTACCAGTAAAACGTCATCGCACGGCTCGCGGGCGCGCTTCCGCCCCAGCTCGACGGGGCCCACGGGTCCGGGGGCTGGTCCCGGTGGCAGGGCCAAGGTCTATTAGTAGCGTCAAGCCAAGCGCGGGCAGGAACAAAATCAGCAACAATAAATCAGAAAAAGAAAATAAATAAATATCAGGGAGTAATAATAATCAATAATATTTATAATGTTACAAAGCATATTCGTTTAAGTTGTCGTTTTCAAAGGAGGAACGCATACGCATCGTCGCATCCGAAAACGTCCCCGACGATATGCGGCTGTGCTCCCGACGATATTCTACACAGTAA
This sequence comes from Ricinus marginatus, assembly GCA_028565995.1. NCBI lineage: Eukaryota > Metazoa > Arthropoda > Insecta > Psocodea > Ricinidae > Ricinus > Ricinus marginatus. The sequence continues at coordinate 3,553,511 of JAOWBB010000008.1, read as the reverse complement.
AGTATCCATTTGATTTCTAAATATCGAACGGAATATTCAAGCGATTTTTACCAATCTATAATACGTGTTAAAAAAAAAAAATAAATCTATGTTCTAATGCCTAAAAACAAAAAAAAAAAATTTTTTTTTTTCTTTTTTGCGATTTAGAAATCAAATCTTAGACACAAGGAAGAGAAATAAACGAAATAGAGTAGAGAGAATCAAGATGAAGCAAAATAAATAAATAAATAAAAAGGAGTGTGGACGGCTCTTGTCTTAAGGGATTCGGGGCTGTCCGGCCTTTTTTTTCGAAAAGGCCGGCGTCATGCGGGGCAAACTTCTTCGTCGCTACGTAACGTACAATCATGCCATTTGCCATTTGCCATTTGCCATTTATACTGATCAGAAGCCAGGCTGTGTGATGTTCGAAGAATGATCAACTGCAGCGTGTTCGACAGACGAAAACGAACAAGAAGCGTTTTTTTTTTTTTTTTTCAAACGAAGGAAAAGCTTCTTCTTGTACATCGGCACTTTTATTTCACGGGACGGAAAGATTCTATAGGGATTAGATACTAAAAAAAAAAAAAAAAAAAAAACGGAAGCTGATATAACCCATTCGTAGCCTGTTTATGTGCACCGAAGAGGTTAGCATCAATCATGCAATTTAGTGGATAGATTCTAAATGCATCTGCGTGTGTAATATTAAAAAAAAAAATACATAAAAAAGTATAATTGGGGAAAAAAAACATCTAAAATGTAAATATTTTCACGGAGTATTTTTATCACAGTTTCCAACGATTTATTACTTCGTTGCCGAGATCGCAGGTTAACATTAATGTACGCACTTTCGTGTGCAGAGGGTTCAAAAAAAAAAAAACGGTACAAACACTTTACATTTTGCTGTTGCCGGAACTATATAAATCCGATATTTAATCTCATTTTCTTAAGGAAACATGGGGAAAAGCATGAGCCGATACCGGATTTATGACAGTGGAATCCGACCGGTGGAATTTTACCTTGTACATTTCTGTTTCAGTCAACCTGGAAACGGTGGAATACGAACCTCTTAGCTCGGTGACAGGCTAAGAAACTTCGCCATTATTTTTCCCTTTTTCGATACGTTCTCATTATACTTTACGCTTCGCGAACGCGGCTTCGGTTTTTATCGTACAACAATAAGGGGATTTATAAAAATATCTGGTGCAAAAGCGAAATCAGACGAAAAATTATTCGATGTATTTTCGTCGCACTATCCGCCCGAATCGTGGCAAAATGCATTTGTATAAGTTTTTATTTATCTACGGCATTTGGTAGTCAAAATTGCCAAATGACGTAGAAATTCAAGAAAAGAATATAATTTTAAATGTTTCGCAAGACGAAACGTTTTTTACTGTGGGAAAACGCATAGCACTCTATAACAAAGCTGAATATTTATTTATTTTTTGCAAATACGTGTAACTTCGAAGTTTTTCATAACTGCCTTTTCTTTTCTTTTTTTTCTTTTTTTTTTTGTACATGTTAAAATAATTAATAATGCTAAATTTTCTTCATTCGCCGCATTTTCGAAGCATAAGTTAAACCCTCTGAAACAATCTAAATATGAGAAATTACATAATTGAATATATTGAATACGGGTTAAATATCAGGAAAATAACTTCTTAAACAAAAAAAAGGCATCAAAATGGGCTATATCGCAAACTGAAGAGTTTATACAGTTAGTACAAGAAAATTTTCATTAGTTATACCAAAAAATTTGGAGTAAAACATTAATTTATATGAGTTGGGCGCGATTTATGAATTTTCTTTTGCATCAAAATATTTTAGCCGTTTGGAAAAATCTTTTTAAGTTGATACGTATTTTACCAGTCGAACTAAAATCTTGAAGATTCTTCTTCGGAATATCCCAACTCGAATAATTTTGGTGTTTTACTCGACAAAAGAGGAACTCAAATAAACCGATAGTTATACATAAAACATGATTCAAAAGAACTGGGAGGGAAGTAAATTAAAAAAACTTTTTAATTCCCGCATTAATGGCATGAACATCAGCTATTTTTTTTCTCGGCTCAGCATGTAGGCTTTTATGCAGTCAAAACAGCATCATAGGTGATTTGAAACTGCGACTTCTATATAAATAGATAAATAAATAAATGAAATAGAAATTTTCACGTCCATCCGAGAGTAAAATCTTGTATCCCATGAATCTTATTCAACAATCGACATAACGCTGTCATGGATCATTAAAATAAATAAATAACCAAAAAAAAAAAAAAGAAAAATCGGAAAATTGCATGAAACGGCTCGAACTCTTCCGACCTGTAAAATATTTAAAAAAAAATTACAGAAGAAACCGCTCATTATTGACCGTCACTCAAGCCAGAGACCAGCTTGAACATAGTTATATATATATATTTTTTTTTTTTTAAATGAATAAATAAATATAAAGGAAAAGAAAAACATCGATAAAGCAGTCACCGCTTTCATAGCTGAAAAGAAAGCTGGAAATAAGACAAAAATCACATCTATCATGTACACTGTAGAGGAGCTACGCCTCTCTCAGCTAAAATACTACAACACTACAACTGAAAACACCACTGAACTGTTTGAAAAATAGAAAAAAAAAAAAAAGAATAAAACTCAAAGAAAAAAGTCGCACTAAAGTTCATCTATGAAGCATCAGAAAAAGAAAAAAGAAACAGAAAGCGATAGAAGGTGATGCCTACCGCGGTGACTCGCGACTGTGCGGCCTTGATATGAGCTTGGAGGTGCAGAGGGGGGTGGAAATAGCGGCAGGGTTCGCGGGTGCATCGCCCCTTGACGGCGTCCATGCAGACCGTGACAGTGCCGTCTTCGTTGGCCGTCACGGCCTCGGGGGGGTGCGCGAAGCGGCACTCGCCCTCCGGCCTCTTGCACGCCCCGCGCACGAACTCGCGGCACACCTACAGCAATAAAAGAGCGGAGGTAGGGGTGGGTCCTAGAAGAAATCATCTACTTGGTGTTACCTGTTAGTTACACACACACGGCACACAACTGCGGGTACTTGTTACAAACAGAGACAATTTTTTTTTTTTCTCTCTCTTTTAAAAAAAAAATCTCTCTATTCATCTACAAATTAAAAGAAAATAATTAATCAAACTATAAAAGAAAAATCAAAAGTGTGAAGACAAGAAAGAAAGATAAACAGAAAATAATACAGAGAAATAGTAAATCGGATGCAGGATGGGGGAAGCGAGTGCAAATCGCATAACAACAATAGTGATTCGTAAGATAAAATAAGGACAATACAGCGCATTGACTTGCAGAAAATGACTCCCATTATCCTACTAATTTTTATTATGTAAATAAATTTCTTTTCTTTTTTAACACATAAAGATATTGTCAATACTGACTGGCAGGACTGTGCAACCTAAAAAAACTCGTGGTTATTAGTGCTTCCCGATATCTTCTACATTAAATACATAAAATAGTGAAAGTTAGATGTCAGCGGCTGGTCAGTCGTCCTAAATAAAAAAAATGGTATTAAATTAACGAAACTAAAATTACATGCAAATTAAAACATATAACGATAACTAAATATATATATATGTAAATAAAGTTAATTGTAAAAAAAAAAAAAAACAATGGAAACAAAAAAGTAACGTAAAAGTAACGTGAAAGTACATTATTTGATAAAAAGTTAATAAAAACAACAAATAAAATGTGAAAAACAAAAAGTAAAAATACTTAATTGAAAGTTAAAAAAAAAAAAAAAAAAAAAAGGTTCAGTCGTTTTGGTTAACCAATTTCA